>CAUYPK010067490.1:0-37403 GCA_963574355.1 Loris lydekkerianus | reverse complement strand
TAATTGTTTTGGGTATATATTTTTATTTTTGAAATTTACCAGTGGCTGCTGCATTTTCCACCTCGGCTTATACTCGAGTCACTAAGTTTTCCCAGTTTTTAGGGTAAAATTAAGGGGGTCGACTTATACTCGAGTATATACGGTATATATGCTAAGACAAAGAGGATCACATACTCTGTAAGGATCTAAAATATACTTGGAAGTAATTTCACTAAAAAGTAAGAAGTAGTTAGATATGTAGATGAGACCTTAGATCATTGATGCTAAACATTATCTGAATGATGAAACCGAACTTCTAATAAGGATAGATGATATGTTTAATTATTTAAAGTTATTTATATAAGACTTAAAGCAGAAATATTTTGGTTTTAAGTATTTGTACAATATCCAGCATACATTTTATTTTATGGACTCCTTATTTATTGGCATTCTTCTTAAATGGTTATCTTTTGTACTTTTTTGTTGCTTTTTTTTAAGTTCTCTGGTTTTTTTCTGGCAAAGCTTACATTTAGATAATGTTTTGCTTTGCAGGTATCCTGGTCAGATATAGGAGGACTGGAAAATGTCAAACTGAAATTAAAACAGGCTATTGAATGGCCCTTGAAACATCCAGAGTCTTTCATCCGAATGGGTATTCAGCCACCTAAAGGAGTTCTTCTTTATGGGCCACCTGGATGCTCTAAGACAATGATAGCAAAGGCGTTGGCCAATGAGAGTGGACTGAATTTTCTAGCTATAAAGGTATGGTGCTAAATTTTCCCATGGCTACTCCTTCTCCTGGTTTCCTTCCACCCCATCCTTTTACCCTTAGGAAAACATATAAGGACATCATAAGAAACAGCTGATTTTTTTTTTCTTTGAGGTTGATGGCAATATAATATAGGGAGAAAAGAGATAAGAAATAATGCATGTAATCAACAAATCATGGAAGACAATGAGAAAACTGTTTTAGTTCATTTCTTAGCAGAAAGCAGTTGTGTTTTGTTTTTATGTCTTATAATTATAGTAAAGACTTCTGCTTAACCAACACATAATTATGACAGTGAATTCAATATTTACATACTTAGAATTTTCAAATACATCAAGACACTCTTTATGACAAACTAAATTCTTTAAAAATGCTTTTCCAGTAAGAGAATATATGTGCATTTTTATTCTGAACTACACACATTTTATTTATTGTTATTTGTTGTTATTTGGGATAAATAAATCAACTCTATTTGTTGTTATTTGGGATAAATAATCTTATTTGATATTTAAGTTTTTAAATTTTCTCTAGAACCAGATATTAATTGTGTTGTTAATTTTTATGTCACCTAATATATTTAATTACTAAATATACATACATATATAACCAAATTAATTTTCTATTTTAGAACATTGAAATCATTGGCAGTAAGAAAGTATAAAACTTATTCCAGAGGAGTTTGTCTGCTTTTGGCCTACTTGCAATTTATATGGAATCATATTGTGATTAATGTGTTTAAGCTGTTCTTAATCAGTGTCCTATGTTTTTGTATTAAAGAATCAGTATCTTACCTTTTTGATTATCTTTTCTAATTGGGACTATTGGTGATTAAAAATATGGGAGAGGACCGTTTCCACCATAAGCAGTTATGGCAGATCATAACTACAATTTAAGGATGCAGTTTTAAACATTGGAGTTTAAAAGAGCTTTCGAATTTTCCAAAGACATCTGAATTTCTCTCTTTGGCCTTTGTCTTCTTATCATGTGGTAATGGACATGGCTGGTGACTAGCATTTCCTGTTGTTTTTGCTGCTATCTCCATTTTTCTATTCTTACCATTTATAGTCTATAATTTTATATTCTAATATTAGAATTTTTCCTGTCTACTAGAAATCTGAAACTTACTTGATAAGGACCTACCTCACAGTTATTTAGACTTGAAATTCAAGGAATAGCACACTTTCTTAGAAACCAGTATCTCTTTTGTGATCCAAAGTAAATAGTTACAGATACAAAGGACCGCTTTGTATACGATCCTAGGATTACTTGGGAATATATTTATTATCCTTTTAAAATATAAAACCGTCCATAATTTTAGACAGTTTCACTTTTAGTCTTTTTTCCCTATGAGAATATGCTAAATGGTTCTTTGAAAAGTTTAACTTAGACACTACTCATGTAAAATAACCAGCTATATGTTCATTTATTTGAGCTTTTTTATTAAGTTTTTGTTGTTGTTATTGTTTGTTTTAGATAAAGCCTCAAGCTGTCGCCCTGGGTAGAGTGTAGTGGCATCACAGCTCACAGTAACGTCCAATTCCTAGGCTTAAGCGATTCTCTTGCCTTAGCCTCCCAACTAGCTGGGACTGCAGGCGCCCGCCACGACACCCAGCCATTTTTTGGTTGTAGCTGTCATTGTTGTTTGGCAGCCCAGGCTGGGTTCGAACATGCCAGCTCAGGTGTATATGACTGGCTTCTTAGCCGCTTGAGCCACAGGTTCTGAGCCTTTCATTAAGCTTTTAATTCTTTTAGACCAGACACAGAAAAGATAAGTGATGTTGGGTGGTGCCTGTGGCTCAAAGGAGTAAGGGCGTCGGCCCCATCTGCTGGAGGTGGTGGGTTCAAACCCAGCCCCAGCCAAAAAAAACTGCAAAAAAAAGGAAATTATCTTAATTGAGTGTGTGACTCAGAGATTTTTATATATTCTAGTTACTTTTATTTAATGTGAATTTTTATTTACTATAGGTTGACAGTATTCAATTTTTGGATCTGAATGGGGATATACATAATTAATGAGCAATGAGTGTTCATTTTTCAGGTTAAGTATCTTTTTATCCTAAATTCTTAGGAACAGATCTAGGAATTTCAGATTTTGGAATGGTTACATGGTACCTTGGGGGTGAGGATCTCTAATCTGAAAATTTGAAAGCCAGAATGTTGCAGTGAGCATTTCCTTTCAGTGTCATGTTGGTACTCAAAATGTTTCAAATTTTGAATCATTTTAAATATCAGCTATTCAGATTAGGGATGCTCAACCTGTACTATTCTTTTAACTTGCTTACTTGTTTAAAAATTTTCAAAATAAAAGTTGGGGACATGAGAAAATTATTTGCTTTCTACCGGTATTTTCATTGGTCTTTTCATTTGGTCTTGTTAATGTTTGTGAGGAGTGTTACATCATTCAGCTTATGTATGAGAAAATGAAGTCAAAGAAGTGAGGAATTCACATTCTATTCTATTGAGTTTTAACTTGCTATACAGAAAAAGCTGCCTTTTTGTTTCAGCATACATATTTGGTTTTTAAGGAATTTAAGTTTTATAATTTAATTTGAACTTTTGAAATAATAACGCTTATGTATTTTGGGTTTTTTTTGGGGGGGAGGGTTGGTCTTACATATTTTGAAAGTGATCCAGAAAAAGTAGGCATACATTGAAATTTTCTAGCCAGTTGGGAAGCACAAGTATTTTAGATATATTGACAATTTTTTAACAATGGTAGATAGTTAATCCTTTAATCAGTGGTAGATAGTTAATCCTTTAATACCTTTAATTCCAAAGCTAATCTACAGTGCTTTATTGGAGTCTTCTTGAATGCTTATAAGCTCTTTCTAACCATGAGAAAAATCTTAGGCCAAACTAAAGTGAAAGACATTCTATAGGATATCTGACTATGTGATTCTCCTCAAAACCGTGAAGGGTATCAAAAACAAAGTCTTAGAAACTGCCCAAAACAAGAAGAAACCACTGGGCACAGTGGCTCACACCTATAATCCTAGCACTTCGAGAGGGCAAGGCAGGAGGATTGCCTGAGCTCAGTGGTTTGAGACCAGCCTGAGCAAGAGTGAGACCACGTATCTAAAAAAAAAAAAAAAAAAAAAAAATAGCTGGGTGTTGTGGCATACACCTATAGTCACAGCTACTGGGGAGGCTGAGGGAAGAGAATCGCTTGAGCCCAAGAGTTTGAGGTTGCTGTGAGCTAGGACTTCACGGCACTCTACTGAAGGTGACAAAGTAAGATTCTCTTTAAAAAAAAAAAAAAAAAAAAAAGCAAGACGAGACCAAGAAACATGATAAGTAAATGTTATATGATAATATCCTGAAGAGGACTCTGGAATAAAAGGAGGTAGGTAGGAAATTTGAACATCTGTCGACTTTAGTTAATATATCAATGTTGGTTTATTAATTGTAACAAGTACCATGCTAATGTAAGAAATTAATAATAGGGAAACCGTGCAGGTGTGGGTTGGATGGGTAGTTATATAGAAACTCTCTGTGCTATCTGTTGGATTTTTCTGTAAATCTCACTAAAACAAAATCTGTAAAAAGTTTTGAGATTAGAATCATAGATCTGGGCATATTGTAGACATTCAGTGAAGTAATTTATTTTAAAAAGGTCAGCTGTGAGTTCTGTACTATAATGAATGGGATGAATAGAGTACAGAAAATAAATCATGAAGATTGTAGATCCTTGTGAGCCCTGGAGGAGACCTCCCCTGTTCATTATCCTCCTTTCTATGATGATAATGGAAAGTTTCTGAGAAAAGCCCTGAGAGAAGAAGCTTGGGGGGAATCTGGGTTTGGTCCTGCCCCAAGCTTGCCTTTTTCACTGTAATTCTCAGTTGAAACCTATAAAGGTGTATGTTAGTTCTGGCCCCAAACCCAGACCCCAACACCATAAAGAACCCTTTCTCTTAGTGTTTTGGTTATTTTTTCTTTCACCTTGGGTGCAGCTTCTAACTTACGGTCTGACCAGGAACTATGTCCAGTTTTATGCCTTTTGTGGATCCTAAGCCTTCTAAATGGGTTTGTTCCATTTGAGCTCATGTAGAGTCTGAAAACTTCTGAATTTCTAATTAATTTTAATTTCCTTTACAGTTTTAACTTTAAAAATTACCTTTGTTTCTCCAAATAGAGTTGTATTACATGCATTTTCGTGAATTTGTAGTTATTAGCATCAATATTAAATACATCTATAGTTTTGTCCTTGTTTGGCTATTTGGGAATAACCAGTACTAACCTGTAATTCTTGGGACAAAAGCAATAGTTAATTTTCCATTGTCAGTTTTACGAATTTATGTAGAAGTTAGATCAGATTTACTTAAATTTGTTGTTATTTGTACAGTGTGTAAACTACAGTGTTAAAGATGGGGCATCATTTTTTTTTAAATAACATCTTTATTCAGATACATTCACACACTCCACAATTCACCCATTTAAAGTATACAGTTCAAGACTATACTTTCAGGGATCACTGGTATAGTTTGCTCATTTGTTACTAGAGTTGTTTCCCTGAATGTGTAGAAGAGAGAGAGAGTGAAAGTGAGAGAGAGAGAGAGGAAAGAAAGGGATGAGAGAAAGAAAAGAAAGGAGAGAGAGAGCTGGGCATCATATGTTAAGGCTGTTTATGTTAATTATTTTTTCAAGTTGGGCTTGTATCAGTTGATACAACTGGTATTTTAAAAAGATGTCTTGACATAAAAATATTCCAGAAATAACATTTAGCTAAAAGCAAAACAATTCTAAAAGAAGTACACTAACGAAACCTTTACTATTTAGAATATAAGAAGATTTAGATTTAGAAAGGGAAGAATGCTTTTAGATTTATAAGAAGCCTAATAGAAAATGATTTTGTTTTAAATTTTTTATTCAGATGTATTAGCTGATGGAGAGATACTGGTTATTTTTTACATCTTGTAAGTTCTGAAGAGACATGCCGTTTTTGTTTTCTAAATGAATGAAGGGTCAGGAAGGTTTATATTCTACTTTTTGAGAGGAACAACTTGAATTCTGTTCTCTTCCTTGCCAGTTCCTCTCACATTTCAGGTTTTTTATTTGGCCACAGTAATTCTTGCCTAATACTTAATGTGTATTTTCAAACTTTTTGAAGTGTTCTCCCAGAATGGCCTTCTGTATGTGCTGATGCTATACTTATTGATTTTCAAGATTATTTACTTACATTACATATATATAATTCCATCTCATGTGAGTTTAAGTCTTTATGAGCATATTCCGTAACATTTAACCATAGTTAACACTTAGGTTAACTTGTCTTCCCCAGACATTTTAGAACTTATAAAAACTTGATTTGAATTGTAATAGCCAAAAGCACCAGGCAGGTGTCAGACACATTTAAAAAGCCCTTGGGAAGACTGAAGAAAACTTAGTAGTTATTAAAGGGGCAGAATTGTAAGAGCATGAGGTGTAAATATTATACTTGAATTTGTGAGTGATACAATGTAAAATAATGAAACAGTAAAAGATAAGTCAGGGTTAGTTCTCACCAGATAAATAGAACAGCTGGACAAATATTTTCCTATGTATTTATAATATTTTTGTTGTTTTCGTAAACTTCAACACTCGAAATCTTGGCCATGGAACATTAAAAATAGCACTTCCAAAATAAGTCAACTCATGGTACTTATTAATCGAAGTTTTTCTTGATCACTCTTATCAGTGAATCACATGCTTTCTTTGAGGTAAAATGTAACAGATTGAACATACCAAGTTATTTGATAATTAAATTAGAAAAGAACAGTTGTATCTAGTCTTATTTTCAAGTTAACCTATGCTAGCATCTATTTAGAAAGAATGAAACTTTACCCTTCCTACTTGATCTGCTTACCACAAGTACCTTTAAATTTAAATTGGTAGTACTTTGTAAAATCTTAAGGGGACTTTTAAAAAAAGTCTTTAAAGAAAAGAGAAGACATAATTTTTAGAAGGAGAACTCATCTGAAAATATTCTTATCATCATTTTTGCCTTTTAACTCGATCTAGGTCTTTTGGTTGTATTACTCAACTTTGCCTCAGATTTTAAGTGAGGTAGTTTATACTGAATGACTACTAAGGCACTCCCCTCTCCTTTTTCTTCTGAAACAGAGTCTGCTGTGTCACTTGGGCTACAGTGGCATCTTCATAGCTCATTGTAACCTCAAACTCCTGTGCTCAGTTGACCCTCCTGCCTCAGCCTCCCAGGTAGCTGGGACAACAGGTCTGCCCCATGCATCTGGTTAATTTTTCTATTTGTTTGGAGAAATGAGGTCCCACTCTTGCTCAGCTTGACCCAAAGTGACCCTCCCACCTCAGTCTCCCAAAGTGCCAGATTACAGGCATGACCATTGCACCTGGTCATCTTTTTTTAACAAGTAGATTTATATAGGACCTTAAATAGAACAAAAAGTTTGGTAGCACAGCTTATGATCACCTGAGTATTCTGTTAGTGGCAGAGAGAGATATAATCTATATCTTTGAAACGGAATATAAAGTGTTGCAACTCTTTTTACCAGAAGAGTGATTTTTGGCAACTTAAATGTCAAACTCAAAATAATTTCCCTTGGTGATGAAATTGCTTTGACTTCTCAGAAAAGTCTATACCACATGTAAGGTATCAGTTCAGCTGCTTGGGTTGTATTTTACAGATCACTCATCTAGGTAAGATTCATCAGTGTGTATCTCTGTACAAAATCACATGGGGTTCTCAAGGAACTAGTCCTTTCATTATTGCAATGACTTGTTGGTAACATTTAACTTGAATTGTTCCAATTCAAATTTTCTTCACCGTGCTAAATTCTTAGGTTAGATTTTCAAATCCCTTAAAATTTTCTTTTCTTTTTCTTTTGTTTTATTTTGAAAGAAAAAGCATTGTTTCCCATCTGTAGGCTTCTTGTAGTTCACTTTATGTGGTAGTGGCATGACTGATTAATGAGACTTGCCATATTTCCACATTTTCAACAAAATATCAAATCTGTTTGCCTGTAAATAGACTATTTAAACCATACGAATCTTTCTGTTATCAGTACTCAGTAGAGAAGAATTCATGAAATGAATGTAATCTTGTACTTTCCAAAATTAATCTTCAAGTTTTATTTTTTTAGAACCATAATCTAGCGAGAAGAAAGACCATTTCTTCAAGTCTCTAACTTCTTTCCTTTCGTTAAACCAGACAATTAAAAAGCAATATATGTGCGTAGTTGTGTTACCTACTTAAACGTCTTTACTAGATTATTATTTTATATTATTTCATATTCTTAATTTTCTTTAATATTATGTCATATTCTTGAATTTTATGGGTAGTTTTGTAAGAACAGCAACAACAATACAGATTTGGCATGATAATAATTGCAATAAAACAGTGACACTGACGATTTCCTTTCTGATGATGGTCAGACCACAGATTGCCTAATTAGTTACTCTAAACTGAATAAAATAAAATCTACATAAAAATTTCTTACCATACCCAGCCCTCAATTAAAATACATTTGCCAGTTATCTAAAGCTTGTTTTAGTAGGTGGGCTGTGATCCTTGTTTTATTATTCTCTTTTTTTAATTCCTTATTTACAGTCCCCTTTGGGTAAAAGCATAATTTACCACATGTAAATGAAAAGCAGTGGTTTTGTTTATTTGATTTTATATTATATTATTAAAAGGTAGTTCTTGCTTTGCCCTGACATTAAAGATTGTTAAAATGATCAAGGTAAAACCATGCAGAATGACCTTAATAATCAGTGGGAAAAATTACAAATGTTACATGTGACCTTTAAAAATGTTATCAAAACATTAAGAACTCTCATTCTTGGTTATAATATACATGAGGCAATGCACTTTGGCTGTATGTACCCAAATAACAGCTTCCTTGCTGGACTCTCTACTTCCAGACTTTCTCCTTTGTCTAGCCCTTCTTTCACACATTGACAATTTAGTATTCCATTTCTTTTTCTTTCTTTTTTTTTTTTTTTATTAAATCATAGCTGTGTACATTAATGTGGTCATGGGGCACCATACACTAGTTTCATAGACCGTTTGACACATTTTCATCACACTGGTTAACATAGCCTACAATTTATTTACCTATTTCCATATTAATACATTTTTAAATATTTCCAGGTTTTATTTTCGATGTTGTTATACACAGTGCTTCATAATGTTCTTGTATATGTTTCCTTCTATATATATATATATATATATATGTAAGAGTTTCTCTAGGATAGTGTTTTTCAACCTTCTTTTCTCACAACACACTTAAATTACCGTATATATTCGAGTATATACGGTATGTTCATCAAAAAAAGGAGTAGAAAAACACTATGCTTTGAACTTCTTTCAAAAATAATTTAATTAGTGATCTTTAAAATTTTCACAGCACACCTAAGATCCTCTCATGATTTTTACCAGTTGAAAATCACTGCTCTAGGGTATATGAACCTAGAAGAAATTTTTGCCATTGGGCTGAACATCTTCAACATTGCTAGATACTTTGAAATTGCTTTTTGTATCAATTTTTAAAATATTTTTTTCAGTTTTCTTAATATTCTGGAGGTTTTTCATTCCTTAGCAATCATGTCATTGACATTTTTGATGACTTTTGATCTCATGGACAAAAATAAACTATTTCAAATTGTATTGAGATTACTCTAGAGCGAGGGTCAGCAAACACAGTCTTGAGACAAAATCTAGCCTGCCCCCTATATTGCTTTGGCCTCCCCCAGCTAAGAATAAATTTTATAATTTTAAGGGGATGTTTAAAATAAAAAGAATATGTGACAGAAGGTGTATGTGGCCTCTAGAGCCTGAAATACTATTTAGTCCTTTACATTTCATATTCTCCATCCCACAATACCTGGGAAAAATGCGTTCATGTTTATTTACCTCAGTGATGGCTTAGAGTGTACATTTTGTGTCCCTGTTATATAGTCTAACTTGTGTCTAAAAATAAGCTTATAAGATTGATCTGTATTAGATTTTTGCTATTTCTTCAGTCCTTAAAAAATGAGAGCATTGTATATCAACATAACTAATGTTATAATGTCTTTAAGTTAAATCTGCTTGGGGGCTATTATTATTTAGGAAATTGAGGTAATTAAATTATTGGTGGTAAAATTGAAGTTATGATTGCTTGTACAGATGATTGCTATATTAATTATCAATAATATTTATTCATTGAAAGCACTGTGCCAAGCAAGTTTTTATTTACTTACAGATATTTAATAACTTTGTTTACTTAATGTGTTCACTGGTTGTTGGAAGATTTTAGTGAAAGATGCAGAAGTATATTAAATAGTAGTTTTTTAAAAAGTTATAATTCTTTTCATGTATCTTTTCCCTAATTAGCCTCAAGTATTAAACTATATATAATTACTCCTAAATAGTTTTTTAAAAGATTAATCATCTTGGATTAATTTTTAAAAATCAGGCAAAAAGATAAAAACACCTTTGTCATTACTTAAGGTTTCCTATGTTGATGCTGTTAGATACCTCATCCTAATGGGACATGATGGATAGTAGCATCCTTGGGGTAGACGGATTTTGTTAACCTGAACATTGATATTTTCCCCCTATGTTTTAATTTTGTCTTTACTTTTTTACCCTGATTGCCATATGTTCTAACTTACTCATTTGTTACTATAGTATCACGTTTAAATAATTTGGAAGCAGCCATTGTAGAGGTAGTTGTCTTTGTAACAGAATGCCATAGACTGAGTGGTTTAAACAACAGAAACTTGTTTCTCAGGCTCTAGGCTAGGAATTCCAACATCTAAGTGGTGGAAGATCTGGTGTTTGGTGGAGAGTTGCCTTTTGATTTTGAGGTGGCCATTTTATAGGCTCACTGTGGTGGAGAGTAGTCCATCCCCAAAGAACTGAGGATGTTGGGAATTTAACCATGTAAATGTACTTTATTTTACATTATTAATTGAAGAAAAATGGGTTTCTTTTAAAGATTTTTTAAGATTAGGAAACAAAAAGGAAAGTGAGAAGGAGCCAAATTAGGACTGTAAGGTAGATAGCTAATGATTTCCCACTATAACTTTTGAAAAATTGCCCTTGTTTGAGGAGAGGAATGAGTAGGAACATTGTTGTGGTGGAAGACAACTCTCTGGTAACTTTCCTGGGTGTTTTCTCTGATAAACATTCCCATAATAAACAGATGTTAACATTCTTTGGCCCCTAGAAAGTCACCAAGTAAAATTCCTTGAGAATCCCCCCAAACTCGACATAATCTGTGCTTTTAACCACTCTGCTTTTTCTTTGAACTACTTCTACCTCTTGATAGCCATTGCCTTGATTGTGCTTAGTCTTCAGGATTGTACTGGTAATGCTGTGTTTCATATCCTGTTAAAGTTCTTTGAAGACATGCTTCAGGATCTTGATGTTGCTTGTTTAAAACTTTAATTGAAAGCTCTGCTCTTATTTACAGCTGATCTTGGCACAACTTTGGTACTTGTCAAGTGGAAGTTTGCCCAACTTTAACTTTTTCAGTCAGAATTATGTAAGCTGAACTAATTGAGGTGTCTTTAATTTCACTATTGTTTGTGCTATTAATAGATGACCCTCATAAGTTAAGGTGCAAACAAGATTTAATTTTCCCTCATAAATTTATGTGGATAATCTACTACTTCTGTCTTCATTTTTAACAGTGTCTCATCCTTTGTTAAAATGAGTTTGCCATTTTTAAACTTCTGATGGAGCATTGTCCTCATTAACTTTTTGTAAAGCATCAATGATTCAAACATTCTTTCACCCACGTTTCATCCTAAATTTGATACTTATTCTTCTATTTCAGCAGAATTCATGTTCTGATAGGGGCTCTTTTCAAACTGGTATCTTACCCTTAGTGTATCAAACTAAATCTTGTTCAGACAGTGATGTAACAAGTTAGTATGAGTTCATTTTGATGGAAAAATGTTTTTAAATCTACATAGTTTTTTTCATAACGCATATTTTCCATGAACATTTTGAAGACCTCTTGTATATTGACCTCTTGTTGTGATGCTTTCTTTCATTTTTTTTTTTGGTTTTTGTTTGCATGGAATATCATTTTTTATCCCTTCACTTTTAGTTTGTGTTCGTCTTTATCAGTGAAGTATGTTTCTTATAAGTAGCATATAGTTGACTCTTATTTTCTATTCTGTTTAGCCTATCTTTTAATTAAAGAATATAGTCTATATATATTCAGTGTTATTGATAGGTAAGGCCTTACTATTGCCATTTTTTTAAACTTTCTTTCTGGTTGTTTTGTAACTCTTACTGTCTTCATGGTTAAGTGATTTTCTTTCGCAGTATGTTTTAATTCTTTGCTTTTTAATGTATTTATTATAGGTTTTTGCTTTGTGGTTATTATGAGGCTTTTGTTGTAGCTATTCTTTTTAATAGTTTTGGCTTTTAATTCTTCTCACTAAAGATGTAAATAGTTTAAATGCTGTAATGACAATATTAATATAACAATCATGTTAGCATTCTTTTGATTCGAAGAGCTCCCTTTAGCATTTGTTGTAGGACAGGTCTGTTAGTGATACTTTTTCTTAGCTTTTGTTTGTCTAGGAAAGCTTTATCTATTCTTCATTTGTAAATGATAACTTTGTTGGGGATAGTATTCTTCAATGGCAATTTTCTTTTTCTTTTAGCACTTTGAACATATGGTCCCACTCCCCCCTGGCCTGTAATGTTTTTTTCTGAGAATTGTGCTTCTGTGTGTTATTTGGTATCTCTTATATGTTATTTGCTACTTTTCTCTTGCTACTTTCAGGGTTCTCTTTGTCTTTGACTGTTTTGTGAAAATCCTGGGACAGTATAGAGAAACTGGCCTCTAAACTGAGAGGGAACTGAGAGAGCAAAGAATGGCTTGCACAAGGTCAGCTTGAAGAGTTACATGAGTTTATTATAGTTGCTGACAAGGATGCTTACTCCTATGCAGCACAGGAATTTCTTCACTGGAGCTTCATGCAAAATTGACCTTTGCCTGCCCTGCAGTGTTGCCTGAAATTATGTCTTCCTAAAGAGTCATACAAAGTTTTTAGTTGTATCTTTGCTTGTTCACAGTAAAAGCTGTCATACAGACACAGTACCATTATCGCATGCTGTCATGAAACTCATGTTATGTTAATGATATTATAGTTTTTCATTAGGTGAAGATTTTAATATTAATATTAATACTAAAATTTACTACTAAAATTTAGCTAATATTACAATTAGCTAAAGCGCACTATAGAACCTTCAGAAGGAGGAGATAAATAACCTCCAGAGAACCTAGAAAGCAGTCAGGGTCTATCCGAGTGACTATTTCAAGGCAAGAAAGTGCTGGGGTACCCAAGAAAATTTCCCAGGCCTAGTTGTTACTTTGGTAACCGTCTAGTTTACTTTGTAACAATTTTGCTGAATACTCCAGGCTGGCACAGCACTGTTTCTGCTATGTAGTGAGGACCCTACATTTTCCCCTCATTGACATTTATTAGTTTTATTATAATATGTCTTGGTTTATACTTATTTGGGTTGAGTATGACAACCTTTGACCTTCCTATACTTGGATATTTCTTTCTCCAGATTTGGAAAGTTTTCTGTTGTTTCTCTGAATGAACTTTCTACCCTTTGTGGTAAATTCCCTCTTTAACTCCAATAATTTGAATATTTGTTCTTTTGGCTATTTGTCTATAAAGCCCTAAGCATTATTCATTCCTTTTTATTCTTTTTTTTTTTCTTATTTGTGTGTTTTCAAATAGTCTTTGAGCTCACTGATTCTTCTGTTTGTTCAGTTACATTGTTGATGCTCTCCATTCCATTTTTTCATTTTATACATTATATATAAATTTTTCAGCTCCAGCTTTTCTGTTTGCTTCTATATTATTTCAATTTTTCTATTTAATTTCCTTGATAAATTTCTGAATTGATTCTCTATTTGCTTGATTTTCATTGAGTTTTCTTAAAACAACTAGTTTTAATTCTTTATCTGAGAGATCACACTTACCTGTCATTTTAGTGTTGGTCACTAATACCTCATTTTGTCTGTTTGTTGAGGTCGTATTTCTCTGAACATTCTTTTTTTTTTTTTGGCCGGGGCTGGGTTTGAACCTGACACCTCTGGCATATGGGGCTGGTGCCCTACTCCTTTGAGCCACAGGCGCTGCCCATTCCCTGAATATTCTTGATGCTTGTGGAAGTGTGACAAGTACTCTTTGAGGGATCAGGTATTTATTTTAGTCTTTTGTAGTCTTTATAGTTTAGCTTTGTTAGTGCCTGTCATTCTTCAGTGGATTTCCCAGGGATTCAAAGCCAAAACTGACTGCTGTGTTTCCAGAGCCTGTGACCACTGACCAAACTCAGCATACAAAGATACTCTAAGCCTGAGTTTAACGCAGCTTTTTGGTTCAAATGGACCTGGGAAGACCGTAGGGCAGTGGTTCTCAACCTTCCTAATGCCATGGCCCTTTAATAGAGTTCTTGTGGATCACGACCCACAGGTTGAGAACCGCTGCCCTAAGGGCTTGTGGAAACACTGGCCAGAGATCTGAGTTCAGAAGACTGTCCAAGTGGCTCAGATGAGTATGCCTTTTATTTTTAGCACATCTCTGCAGAAGAGGAGCTGGAATTGAAACGGAGCTGCTTTGGGGTCTGCTGCGGAAAGGAAGCTAGTGGGCTTGTCTGATTTGCTCTGAGTTGCTCAGAGGGGCATGTGGTGTCAGCATATCCCTGCATAGACAAAATAGTTCTTTTACTGCAGTGGGAGGGGCTGGACCTAAGAATAGATCTGCTGTTCAACAGAGGCTAGAGAGCCTGGTTTCAGCTTAACTGCGGTGCCTGCTTTCCAGGAGGATGCTACACAGATGGGATAGTTCCTCTACTTCAGCTGGAGAGGCTGTTGCTGAGACTGACCCCCTCAGACTATGCTGTGACACGGAGGCTAGAGAACCCATCTCATTGGCATGCATCTGATAGGAGGTCTCATTACAGGTGGGGTAGTTTTCCCACTGTAGTAAGTGGTACCAGAGCTGAAATTGGGCCTACCTGGTTTCTGTTGTAGAAGGAGGTTGACAAGCCTGTTAGAAAGGCTCAAACTCTGGGGCTGCTAGATATGGATGAGACTCCCTGTGTTAACCCGTTATGTGTTGCTATAAAGGAAATATCTGAGGCTGGGTAATTTGTGAAGAAAAAAGCTTTATTTAGCTCACGGTTCTGCAGACAGTGCAAGTGTGGTATCAGTACATGCTCTTGGTGAGGGCTTTAGGGAGCTTCTAGTCAGGCTGGAAGGTGAAGTGGGAGTAGACATGTTTCATGGTGAGGGATGAAGCAAAAGAGGGAGGAGGTAGTGCCAGGCTCCTTTAAACAACCAAGTCTTGTGTGAACTATTAATAATGAAGTGGGAACTCACTGGTTATCATGGGGGAAGGCACCAAGCCATTCATGAGCAATCTCCTATTACCCAAACACCTCCCACCAGGCTTCCACCTCCAACATGGGATTTGGAGGGGCCAAATATTCAAACCATATCACTCCCTCTGGGTCCTTTTGCAAGCATCTCTGAGCAGGGATCTCAATTGGGGAATCCTGGAGCTGTGCCACAGGCCAGCTCTCATGTTCACTTCTGAGACCAATGTAAGCATTTCAGCTGAAGCACTAATAATGTGCAATTCCTTCTGGATCTCTTGGCAGATGGTTTTGGTTACAGGCTTAAGGCCAAATGTATCTGTAGCCAAGCCAAGCATGGAGGACTGGGCTGTTTCTGGGCTTGCACCCAGAAGCAAGCTCTGCAGGGCAGATCAGCCAACTGGGTGTTAGTCTACACTCTCAAAATAACACTTCCATGTCTTGCTCCATTGGGTTTTGACAAAATCCTACATGAATTCAGAGGCTCCTGTGGAGAGACTTTTGACTATGCATGGGTGAAGGCTTCTTGTTGTTATTAGGGGAATATGAATGGATTACCTGCTATTCAGCCATCATGGTGACTTTGTTTTTTTATTTCAGGTTAATATGAGGGTACATATGATTAGGTTACATTGTTTGCATTTGTAAGATAAAGTCTTGAGTTATAGTGGAGTCCTCTGTGAACTACTTATTTGTGAGAATTGCTACACTGAATATATTGAGCACCCTTTTTTCCTTGATAAATTAAATCATTATCGTGAACATCAAAAATAGTACTATAAAGTCAAATTTGAATTATTCTGGACCTCACTCTCTCTTATCTTCACAGGCTAGAGAGCCTGGTTTCAGCTTACAGGGTGCCTTGCCTTCCAGGTATATCTTTGTATCTCAAACAAATTGAATTGATTTTTATCTTTTTGATAGTTTTTGTGGAATAAAAATATTTTCTCATTTCCATGGCACTGTTTTGCCTTAATCCTGTTCCTCATCATTTCTCACCTTCAGTGTTTTAATCATTTTATAACTGGTCTCTCTACTTCTGGCCCCATGTCCTTCCAAACCATCTTTTATTTTGTGGTCAGAATCATCTTTCGGTAAAATCCTTATTATCAGTTACCTTTCCTATTGCTTACAGGGTAAAATCTAAACTTGTTTTGTTATACACCCATCTTCCCACCTTATTTTATTTATTTATTTATTTATTTATTTATTTATTTTCAGTATTCTTTTTTTTTTTTTAATTAAGTCAAATACACATAGATCATGAATACATTCATGCATATGTGGGATACAATGTGCTAATTTTTTTTTATACAATCTGATGTGGTTAGATCAAACCAATCACCATAGCTTTCACCTCATTTACTTGATTATTGTGCCAAAACATCAATGTTCTACACTTGACAGATTTGACTTGTATTCTTGTCATATGCTCCATAGCACACCTCCGTATTCCACCCCTGGATAAGCACACCTGCTGGGATGGACTGAAAGAAGCCCAGTGCTCCAGGCCATCAGGGATAAGCTGGTACTGAGATGAGGCACAGCCACCAACGGGGACAGAATTCATAATAGAAATTATTGGTTGCCGGTGTGGTTAGGTCGATTGAACACATGCAGCCACTTGCCAGTTTTCCACTGTTTTTGTCCGCCTCCTGGGGTCCAGAAGTCCCTTGTTGGCTCCCTGTATCCTCAAAGGGATGATCATAGGCAGATCCCACCGGCCAGAGATGCCTGGAGTCTTGTCTCCCCAGATTCGCCGTGCCCAGTTGCAGGGAAGCTGTTACTCGGCCGCCATCTTTAATCCAATCTGATCTTCCCATTTTAGCATTACTGATTTGCTGCAATCTCCCTTTCTTCTATGCTTCGCCTGCACTACATTCTTGTATCAGTTCTACTCAAGTGTGTTAGCTTTGTGTATAATTTAAAAGTCAGTGAACTGACTGACTGAGAGCTCTTCTATAGTTAAAGTGCATACAGGAATATTTATTTTTGATCATCAGAAACCTTTTTGATTTCTTCATAAATCTCAAGGTATTTAATGATTTTTGAGCATATGGAATAAATAAACCAATGGAGGACTCACCTGAAATGTTACTTTCTCTAGGAACAAACACTCCTTGACTCAGGAGTTTCTGCTAAATGTTTCAATAGTACCTGTACATAATTCTGTCAGGGTATTTGTCATACTGTATGGTAATTTGTCTTCTAATATGATATTTTAAGTGAAGCTGAATACAGCTTATACCAATTTGTGGGATTGATTGACATTCTGCTAGGGTTTGCCTATATGTCTGAATCAGTCAGATTTTTAAAAATTGATGTCAGTTGTTTGGAAAATACTCAAGCCTATGTCCAGTAACATCCCCTGAATTGTCTGAACCGAACATCTGCATGGAACAGAATACGAATCTTGTGTGAAGTAAGTATGTATGTGTGTATTGTGTTTGTGCATCTGCAACGAGGAGAAAGCAGTGTACACACACACACACACGTTCATGGGATTTGGGGTTGTATGAGGAACTGTCAACAGGGCTAAATACTGGAAGGAACAATTAGTAGACTGAGGGAAGAGTCCCCATGGCTGAGTATAAAGGGAGAAACGTCACATCAGTCTCTGAAGGAAGTAGTTGTGGTTCTAGGGACAGTGTTCTTTTTTTTTTTTTTTTTAATATTCCATGGCTTCTTAGAGTGACTGTGCATATTGAGAAAATAGGTATATGGTAAAAAAGAAAATCTGCCTTTTCTCTTAAAATACTATATATCCGATATTTTAGGTACTTGAGAAAGAAAAATGTTAAAATTCAGAAATGTTAATGTCAAAACATGTGCATCTTTGAATCTGATAAGTAGACCAGATCAGAACCAGCCATTGGGTAGGCCTGAGAATAGATGTTAACTTTTTGTTGGTCTTCCAAATCAGGCTTTCTATCATTTGTGCCTAGCGCTATGCCTGACATACTATAAAAATACTGAGGGAGGTATACCAGACGTCTAAAGGTATTAAAATACTATATTTAGCCAAAGCATTTCTTTTGTGTTGTTGTATAGTTTTTGGAACATACAATGGCTTTAAATTTTGAGGCATAGACAACATCCAATGAAAGTGAGCATGCTAAAGGAACTAATTTAATTAAAACAGATTTTTATTGCTTTTCTGTTTTTTGTATATTTTTTCTCCTTTATGGAAATAAATAAACACGGTTGCATTTATAAAGGCACTGAATAGTTGTTTTCTTTTTACACAGGGGCCTGAGTTAATGAATAAATATGTTGGCGAATCTGAAAGAGCAGTTAGAGAGGTAAGAAGATTGTGACTTAAGTGGCACTTTGCCTAGGAGAGCCATACTTAGTCCTATGTCATTGCCATTTTGTTCTGTGTAACAGACTTGGAAATTTCCAAATCCAAATTCTAGTGGTACGTATTTTTTTCAGGCCAGTAGTATCTTATTATTTGAAAATACAGTTTTGACCATCTGTAATACTTTATTTTTGGAGACAATCTCACTTTGTCACCCTCAGTAGAGTGCTGTAGTGTCATAGCTCACAGCAACTTCAGAGGGCTCAAGCAATTCTCTTGCCTCAGCCTCCCAAGTAGCTGGGACTACAGATGCCCACCACAGCACCCAGCTATTTTTAGAGACGGGGTCTGACTCTCTTATTCAGACTAGTCTTGAACCAGACTAGACTAGACTTAGGCAATCCATCCACCTCAGCCTCCCATAGTGCTAGGATTACAGGTATGAGCCACTGCACTTGGGCATGTAATATTTTGGTTTTATTTTTAAACATCATATTACCAGCCTTTATTTCTTAAAAATCTACCAGCATTTCTGGTTTTTTTTTTTTTTTAATGATATGTCATTATCTACAAAGGAGAACACTTAATCCCAGAATGGGATTTAGATCCTTTAAATGAGGTAACAATAAGCCTTTAAATTGAATAAGCTTAGCATATGATAATTTCACTATACTATTCTTATTTTTCTTGTTTTACATCTTTGACCTTTTGGTGATTAGAAAAAACATCTTTCTCCATCTCTTAAGTTTTAAAGCCAGGAGTTTAAAGCCAGTTGCCTGATTGTGGCACTCCTTTATACAGAGGAACACACTCAGTGGGTAAATACATGCAGAGCCAAGGCAACTGGAGTCGGCAATTTGTCCACATCTTTCTTGAGAAAGTATTGCGGTCCCTCACACAAGGACCCTGTGTCCTCACAGCTGCTGAGTAAGGGCAAGAACACACAAACAAGTGTGGAAGGCATAGTCCTTACTTTTGAAGTACCAATGAGGAGATTAAGGATTGGATACTTTGTTGTAAGAAAAAAATTTAAATGGCTTTTTGTCCTATTCTTTTCCCTTAAAATTGTAGATAATGGCAATCATATTAACCGCTGTCCTCAACCCCCAGGCTGCAGCCTATTAGGAGCTTGGCATCAGAGCTCTGCCTATCCTCACCCACCCCTCTAAAAAACTGCCTTCCATGAAACTAAGGAACCTGACACACAGCAGGAGGTGAGCAGTGGTGGTTCAGTGAAGATTCAGTGAAGCGGCTTTGTCTGTATTTACAGCCACTAGCCAACTGTTCCCCATAATTGGTATCACTGCCTCAGCTCTGCTCACATCCCACTCAACCTCTCATCCCTGAAAAAATTGTCTTATGTAAAACTGGTCCCTGCTGCCAGAGAAGTTGGGGACTTCTGGTAAAATATTAATTGATAATGACAGCATGAAAAAGGCAGTATTTTCTTTTGTAGTTTTATGGTCGTACTACTTGTGACCAAAAATAGGGGTCTAGGTTATAAGACACATACAGATTTCTTTCTGCTTATGCTGCCTTTTTCTAGCTCATTTCCACAGGCCTGCCATGGCTATTGACCAGTCGCTGATGTTGGTAGTTTGGTTGGCTTCTGCTGCAGCCAACCTATGCTCTTCCAACTTTTGACCGTTTTCTTGTTCTGGCTTTACATCAACCATTGGTTTCCCATGTAGTCTTCAAAGAAATGAGTAAGGTTTATGGCTTTTGGATGTATGGGTATTTTATATGCTAGTCTGAGGCTCATTTTACACATTTATGTTTTTCCTTTAAACATGTGTTTACAATATTTAATAATGCCAATCATTTACTGATCTCTTACTATGTTCTAGGCATTGTGCCAGATGCTTTGTATTCTTTTATTATTCAGTTCTTAATCTTCTGAGATATAGGCCATTTCCATTTTATAGATTGGAAATTAATGTTTAGAGAGGTAAAGTTAGCTGCTCAAAGTCCACAGCTACTCTGTAGTGGAGGTGAGATTTTAATTGAGATTGTCTGATTACTTAACTGAATTGCCTTCTTTACACCTGTACAAATATGTATTAGTAGGCTTGTCTCTGTAAGCACTGTGGAAGAAGATACTTTTATATCTATTATAAAGTCTTGGGCATTATACAAAATAATTGGTCTGGTTGACTTGTCTGTAATAGATTTGGTTCTCAGTACAATTTTCAAACTAAATGCAGCTACAAAATTTTCTAGAGTTTACTTATCTTTAGCTAATGTGTTCTTTTCCCACCAGATCTTCCGAAAAGCAAGAGCAGTGGCTCCTTCCATTATTTTCTTTGATGAACTTGATGCCTTAGCAGTTGAAAGGGGCAGGTAAGAAATACTTAACAGCACTGCCTGTACATAATAATAATGAGTAAATAGCATTTCTTATGTAAATTTTATCTGTTAATTCATTTGGCCTAAAAGAAAACATTTTTCAGTTGTGTAATTTTTTTCTTTTATAATCCATGAATTATTATATGTAATAACTTCCTGAAACTTCTATATCTAACTAATAAAAACACATTGATGTCTGTTTGGGGAATTTGAGTTTATCTTTATAGTTTATTATCAACAGGGATTTCTTAGTACTATCTATGAAAATTAGGGTTGTTATACACATGTAATAATTAAAACTGAATAAAGATGGATTAACTATAGTTATTTCCTATAGTAGAACACAATTATAATAAAAGATCTTAATTCAGATTTTAGAATTCTCTGAAATAAACTGTTAAGATAGAATAGAATATAAATTAGTATTAAGAGTTTTGATACCAACTCCAAAGAAGATTATTTATGATGTCATTTCAAACTAATATGTGTGTATGAGTATATGTATATCTCAGAACGGTTTATAGGCATATTATTTTGTTTCCCTTATTGCGTAGAAATCTTTTAAGTAATATATACTCCATGTACTTCATGTTGGACAATGTAATTTCATGTACTTTGTGCGTAGCTTTTTTGTGGGGGTGGAGAGGATTCATTGAGGTTACAGAGAACCAGGTTATACTGATTGCACTTTTTACGTAAAGTAACTGTTATAGTTTTGTCCCAAACCGAAGAGGTATGGCACACTCTGTGACCCCCCCCCCCCCCCGCCCTTCTGCATAGCTTTTCTTAAATCAGGCCCCAGTTCTGTAGTTCCTGAGCTGTAGAGCCCAGCTGCGCATAGCTTCCTGATGTAGTTATTGATTTTAAAATTTTTGGTGATAATTACAGTGAAGGGAGAACGCAAAATTTAAGTCTCAATATTAAATGTAATAGGAAGCATGCTGCTATCTTTCTTCCTAAATAGCGCTGTCTCATCAGAGTGTAAGTCGTCACTAGGAAACTATCATTAGGAGATAGACTGCCCTACTCGCCACTTGTACTATTTCTGAGTTGAGATGGCAATAAAGGGTTACGAATAGCTCAAGTTTACCTAACTACAAACGAAGTAACAGAAGTTGGCTAAAGTAATGTGATGTGCCACATTTATATGACATTGGAGACATCTGGTTTTGGAGCCTAAAAAGGAACAGGGTGGGATACACTGTTAAATATGAACCAGGTGGGAAGTCAGATATGTAGCAGAGTTCTTATAAAATGCTTTTGAAATAAAATGCTGTGAAAAATCAGATAAGGTACTTTGTAAAAATATCCTATTTGTATAGGGAATTTGGCTCAGTAGGAATTTGCAGACATATTAGAGATACTAATGATTTGTAGCTACTAGTTATCAATTTTTCTAATATTCTTCATTATATTGAACTTTTCAGGGAACATCTCAGTAGCTTATTCAAATTGAGAACATCATGTGTTGCTTAATGATGTTCTTATATTCTGAGAATTGCAGTCTTTAGGCAGTTTCCCCATTATGTGAACATCATAGAGTGTCCTTAACACAAACTTAGATGAACATCATAGAACATATTTACACAAAACTAGATGGTATAGTCTACTATACTATATATCATATAGGCCAGTAGTCCCCAGCCTCTTTGGCACCAGAGACCAGTTTCATGGAAGACAATTTTTCCGTAGAGTGAGTGAGTGAGGGGGGAGGTGGAGCTCAGGAGGTGATGTAAGAAATGGGGAGCAGCTGCAAATACAAATGAAACTTCTTGCTTGCGCTGCTCACCTCCTGCTCTGCTGCAAGTTCCTAAGTTTCATGGAAGACAGTTTTTCCATAGACAGGGGCCGGGGGGAGGGAAGGTGGCACTTGGGCTGTGATATGGCCTGGTTCCTTTTCCAGGGGTTGGGGATTGCAGATATAGCCTATTGCTGTACTATGTAGCAATAAATATGTTAAAGCCTATTGCTCCTGGGCTACTAAGACCTGTAGAACATGGTATTATACTGAATACTGTTGTAGGTAATTATAACACAATGATAAATATTTGTGTATCAAAGCATGTCTAAATATAGAAAAGTTACAGGAAAATACAGTATTATAATCTTATGGACCCACCTTTGTTGAAATGGTCCCTTGTTCACCAATGTGTCATTACATGGGAACATGACTATGCAAATAAGTGCTGTACAGTTTCCTTTGTATAGAAGAATTTCTGGTCACAATTTGTCAAGTTAATTAATATTCAAGAAAACAAAGATGAAGCACTGATGAACTCATGGAATACTGAGGGGTCCAAAGTAGAGAGTTTGGGTTGTACTTTATTTGTGCTGAATCGTACATAGTTTGTTTTTAATTACTGTGTAAGAATCTCATAGAGTGACATTCTATTTTCAGTTTGGGTTTTTTTGTTTTTCCTAAATGTATGATGAACCAGTGTTGCCTAGAAGTAATTGTTTTATCTAATTAGATTGCTATTACTTAAAAACTAATATAAATGAAAGCTTCACATTTATTTTTGCTTTTTGGCAATTTGAATTGAATACAATTAATAGAAGTTTAAAAAATAACTACTAAAAGATATACCAGAAATATAAAATTCCTAAATACTAACCCAGTTTCATGGATGGTTAAAATTAACATGCATAGAATAGGAAAACAGAAAACTTCCATAAACTAGGAGACATTTCCACATAAAATTCGGCTATGGAATATTCATTGATTTCATTTGCACAGAGCTGTTATTTGTTTTCTATAATAATAGTCAGATAAAATCCAAATAACTAGTCTCAAAATGACAGTGCATAAAGAAGTATGTTTCCGATCAATATTTTAATTTTCAAGTTCAAAATGTTTAACAAATTGAACAAAGAATTATGGTACATGCTAGTCTTTTCTGTCTTGTGCTTGTTAAATCAAACTATTTTGACTATTTAACGTTAAAGAGAAGACGTGGTAATTAATTATGAAACTGAGGATTGGAGCCATTTCTTACCACCATTTTCACAATTGGAGCCAGCATATTTTAAATAGAGCATAGATACACTATCTGCTTAGCCTTAGAGATCTCTGTGCTTTCAAAAAGAGGTATATTTCATGCTTATAAAACTGTAAAATTGAAGATAATAACCAGTTTTCGTACTCTTCCCTGCCTCATTTAATAATATATTTGGGACTTGAAATATATATAAGCCTGATATTTATTTCTTCTATATTCCTCTGTAAATTATGGTTCTTTGACTAAGGCCTTTTGTCTCGTTTTATAGTGTGAGTTAGAGGAAATGTACCATTCTCTTTGCATAGTGTTTTTACTGAAATTGAAAATGCTGCTAAGGGTAGCATATCCCTTTGGAAAAAAGATAACATGATAGGGAGTGAGGCATTAAGGTAGGGAGGTCAGATAAATTATGGTGGGATAATAATAATATTAGGTAGCATTCTTTCAGTGCTCATTCTGTACTGCATACTGTTTTGGTGTTTCATAGGTAAAGAAAAACCTCACAAAAATGTCTCTACAAAGTAAGATGTTACACAACTGGGAATTGGCCAACTGTGTCTTACCTCCTGGCTCACATAAATTTTTACCATTTTCAAGGTTGTGGTGGGGATGGAAAATCGAGATAGCAGTAGTTCGTCAGTCAGCCTTGTCTTATACAGTAGTCCTATCACCTGAAGTGCAGTAGTGTAGGGTTGGCCTCCTCTCCTCTGTCTGAGGAAGTATTAACTAACCTAGAAATTCCTGGAACAACTTTGGTGCATTCCAGCCAGTTGCAGGATCCTGAATCATCCTCAGCACCTGACATTGATTACTTAGTAGTACCAAATTTTAAGCAGGACTAGACAGATTTGAAATAAGGAATATAACTCTGAAACACAGGGTCACTAGCCTAAGAGAGGCCTTCTTGTTTATTTTAATTAAGTTAATTACTTTCCAAATAATGTGACTCTGTTGGGACTCACCTCACTACAGTACGGCCTTTTGCTGTATTAACTCCTCATCTTCACAACCCAGGAGGTGTAGTTTCTGTTCTCGTCTCCTTTTTACAGGTGAGAAAACTTGGATATTAGATGCTTTAATATGCTCCTCAAGCTCATGATCACTAACAGCAGAGCTGGGATTTGAATTTAGGTGAATATACATCTCCACAGCAGATATTCTGAGCTGCTTTTGGATTACACCCCATAGTCCAGCATTTCAGGTAATAAGCAGTTAACTAATCTTTTAAGCGCAAGTTTATTGTACATTTGCTCTGTGACTGATTAGTAATGAATCCGTCTAACTGGCTGTTAAGGCTCCTTTGAAAGCATTCATTTATTCACTCAGTAAATATTTGTTGAATGCTCATTGTGCAGTAGGCTTTGTTTTAGGGATGAAACAGTGACGAATACCTAGGGCAAGTTCCTTAACCTTGCCACGACTTAGTTTCTTTATCTGTAAAATGAAGATAATAGCAGTAACAAATTGTAAGTTATTGGAACTAAATATATGTAAGGTGCTTCACATAATACCTGGCATTTAATAACTGCTTTATTCTTCTAGTATTTTTATAAGACACAATAATGTTAATAAAGATTAAAATACAGTAATTGAGGTTGAAATGAATGCGTACTCCAACAGAGCTTAAATACTAGTGGAGGAAACTGATTAAATAAAACATTTTGGAATTTAAAAAAAAGTATTTTACAGTTGACAGATAATATGGTATTTTGTCAGTTTGAGATGCCATCAGTTTCAAGACACAGCATTGTTTTATGTACCCACACTAATGGAAAATGCCAAGAAAATGGTGGTAAGAAATCACTAAATTCAGGGCACATCTTGATTTCACAAACTTAAAATATGAAAAAATAAATTTAATCTGAGAAAATAATTTTGTTATTTGGGAGAAAAAGAAATCATCTATTCTGTTTTGTAACACTAATTTTTTATATAATAATGCCTTGGAAAATTATGTCTAGAAAGTTAAAAAGGTAGTTAAATAAATATAGAGAAAAAAATGAAAAAAGTTCAATGCTTACTTAAAAGCTGACTGATTGATATACTCTAAAAGTCCTAGAGAATCTATGTTATTAATAACTTCTTTCTTATAAAGCTGTTTCTGTACTTAATAGCCCAAAATTGGTTTCCACTTAGAGCAGTTAGGGGGAAAAGTAAGAAGTTCTAAGCCAGTTTTCATTGAAAATGAAGATTCCAGGCTTAGCAACTTTCTGGAAAGAGGCCGAGTTTTAAAATAACAATCAGGAAATGGGGTAGCCTGTATTGCAGCATATTTGATTTCAGTAAGTTTAGTGGATTCATGACACTAAGAACTTAGAGGAAATTTTTGTAAGTATTGTTTCTCTACGTGACATTTTTCAGAAAGGTTATAAAGTTTTTAAATGTGATTTTATGGTGGTTTTAAAGATTTCATAAAATTATAAAAGTTTATAAATGGAATAGTTCTTTGATGTCATCTAGGTACATAACTCCTTGGTGACCTGCATAAGACTAGAACCATGTCCTCTGGTTTATTTGTTTTTGAATTGTACTTCTGCTGCCTTACATATTAATACTATCAGGAGTTAGGATAGAAAAAATATGTTTATTTCAGGGTAAAAATTCACATATATCTAAAAATTTTAAGAATTATTGTTTTAAGGCACTCTAATAGTAATCACTTAGTGAATGCTTTAAAGCACTGTCATTTTGATATCTATGTTTAAAGTTGCTAAATTCATTGCTTATTTTCTGGTGAACAGTTTTTCTCAATTTATACTTAACTGTCTCACATATAATAGAGTTTTCACATTGGTACGCTTTAAATAAATAGAAAGGCTAAGGAAAATAGCAAAAGAAGCAATGAAAAACGCATAACAGGTTTTTTTCTTTTCTGACCAACTTGCCATTTGGTAGGATAACAGATTTTTTTTTCTTATAATAGTTTTACAGCCATAGCAGGGTATTATAAAATTTTTTTCCATTTGTGTTTTATCTGTATCTTGTGACTAAGTACTATAGCATACTAAAGCTATAAGAAGAGTTTCATTAGAAGATGGCCATTTGGAACAGTTTCCTAGGAATTGGAAATTACTTTTTGTTGTTTTCAGAGGCCTCTTACTGTGGCTATCTTGCCTTTAAAATGAAAATTTGCTTACATTTTACATGCACCATGCATAGGTAATATTCTTGCTCAAAGCAGCATTTGTTTGGCTAGCTATCTTTAGGTCTTTTGCAGGGGGGTTTCTTCCAAGTCATTATTGACTATGGAAATGTGAGGAGGTAGATTTTAAGAAAACAAATTTAGATTCCTGCTATTTGGAACTCTTCATTATTTTAAAAATGTAAACTAGAAAAAAAAATAGGATGCTTATCTATACTTTAGAAACCATAAAAAGAGGTAGCAGGACATGTTATTAGAGGAGTGAAAAGGAAATGAATGTAAATTGTGAAATTTTTAATATTGAAAAATAAAATTTGTGTAATTATTACCATAATGAAGCTTCTTTAAGATAGAGGTCTGCACATTTTTTCTGTAACAGGCCAGTTAGTAAATAATTTTCATGTTTTTGGGCCATACAATCAAATGAATACAGTTATTAATTTCTGTTGCCAAAGTATGAAAGCAGTTATATGAAATGTGTAATCAAATGAAAAAATACTGTTGGCCAGATTTGGTTTATGGCTATAGTTTTCTGACCCTTATTTTAAGATATCATAATTCCTTGTTGGTCTATGGCACTATATGTCTTTTGAATAGGAATAATTTGGAAAAATGGGCTTGATTTCAGAAGGGAAAAGAGAATATTTTGGGAAAGTCTAACTTCAGTATTTTCTGTACCTGATCATTTTTCCTCCATACTTGTGTTGCCTGCCTTTAGCAGATAATAAAGTTTTATGAAATTATTTCATTATGTTATGATTAAATATTTGGATTTAAACTTTTTCTTAGAGTTCATTTTGATTTCCTAGGATGTCAGTTTTATGGTTTTTGTTTCCTACTAAAGCTTTGAAAAGTAGCCAAGAATATTTCTCAGCTCATAAAACATTTTCACTATGCTGTTCTCCACCTAGCTCTCAATGATTTGTGGAAATAAAGAACAAAGGCAGTATGTGTAAGAAGAATCCAAAGAATTCCCTTCACCTAATCTTGAGCATTAATTATAGCTGCCATTTTCTCCTACAACAGCTAGCAAATTGGATAAGTTCAAGTTTCGCTTCTATTTAGAAGTGGTGAATTGGGGGTGTCAGTCATAAGTTTCTAAACATGAATTTATTTTTATTTATTTATTTTTTTTGAGACAGAGTCTTACTATGTCACCTTTGGTAGAGTGCCATGACGTCACAGCTCACAGCAACCTCAAACTCTTGGACCTAAAGCAATTCTCTTGCCTCAGCCTTCTAAGTAGCTAGGACTACAGGCGCCTGCCACAACACCTGGCTTTTTTTTTGTTGCAATTGTCACTGTTGCTTTAGCTGGCCAGGGCTGGGTTCGAACCTGCCAGCCTCAGTGTAGGTGGCTGGCACCCTACCTACTGAGCTATGGGTGCCACCGAAACGTGAATATTTTTATTAAAAATAATGACTTAAGCAGCTTCATTAAGTGCTACATAGAATTACAGAATTTTGAAACTACAAACTACAAAGACTGTATATCTAATTCAGCTCCCTCATTCATAGCTGCCAAAAAGAATGAAATTTTCAGGGGAGCAATAATGTTTTGAATCCTTTATCTCAGATGTCCAGCTCAGTGCCCAACTAAGAACCACACATATTTTTTGAATAAGGGAATGGAGACTCAGAGAAACTAAAATATTAACTCTCTTTTCCCTTTAGGAGTGCTCTCTTAGCTGTTTCACTGTGGTTTAGTGTCATTTGACTAAATTTTAAAATTCAAGATTTTGAAAATTTTACTATGAGACTGTTTTACACAATTTTATCACTTGCATTCGTGTTCATAGAAGCATCATTATCTTCATGGCAAAGAATCATTTGTAAGGTTGGAATAATTCACGTCTCAAAGAGCTCCAGAAGGAATTCATGAAGTTGTTAGCAATGCTAAAAATATTTAATATTTAATAAGATTTTGAACACTACAAGTGGGTCTGCATCACAAAACTTTATCAGTTGTTCTAAGGATACAGAAATGATATTCTTTTTAATGTGGCTAGTAGCAACAGTAGTAAAAGGATGACAGGATATGGCAATTCACAGTAGTGAATATCGGCTCTTTGCCTATAGCTCAGCGGCTAGAGCACCAGCCACATACACTGAAGGTGGCGGGTTCAAATCCAGCCTGGGCTTACCAAACAACAGTGACAACTACAATAAAAAAATAGCTGAGTGTTGTTTCGGGCGCCTGTAGTCCCAGCTACTTGGGAGGCTGAGGCAAGAGAATTGCTTAAGCCCAGGAGTTGGAGGTTGCTGTGAGCTGTGATACTACAGCACTTTATTGAGGGCCACAGCTTGAGACTCTGTCTCAAAAAAACAAACAAACAAACAAACAAACAAAAAACAGTGAATATCATATTGTAGGCCAGCGAGAAAACATTTTGAAAAAGACTGTTGCCATTTATGATCATCATGTTACTGTCTGCCTAGGCGGCTATTCAATAACACTTATTTTATTGTAGGAAAATCTGATAGTTCTTTTTCCGGCAAGCAAGCACCTGTGAGCCTGTAATTATAAACAATGCTCTTGAATCTTTAATGACAAATGCTGTGTAGAATTCTCTCCCCGAAAGCTGAGTTCATTTGGAAGACACAAAAGACTAGGGTAGAAAAAACAAGTGAAGAGAACTTCTGGTATAGATCTAAGAAACAAAAGAGATGGGGATTTTCTTCTGCTTCTTTTCTTTTTTTTTTTTTAATTAATATTAAATCATAGCTGTGTACATTAATGCGATCATGGGGCACCACACACTGGTTTTATAAACAGCTTGACACATTTTCATCACGCTGGTTAACATAGCCTTCCTGGCATTTTCTTAGTTACTGTGTTAAGGCATTTATATTCTACATTTACTAAGTTTCACATGTACCCTTGTAAGATGCACCGCAGGTGTAATTCTACCTATGACCCTCCCTCTGCCCATCCTCTGGGATTTTCTTCTCATGCTGTTTCCTGAACCATGCGTTTCTGCATCTGAGCACATAATCTTATAGTATGCAGTTGAAAATATTTTGTCTGTTTCGGGGGAATTTACTTTAAAATAAATTTTTTAATTATAATAATACCTGAAAAGTATAAAAATATCCGTATCTGGAAATTTTAGCAATTCAAAATAAATCATTTCTTGAGGACTCTGAGGAACCAAGCAGTTATTGCGTTTGAACAGCTAATAAGCAGTTAAGATTAAAATGTTAAATACTCTAGTTGCCAACATATTAATAATTCCCTACTAATCTACTTATATCTATATATATGTATATTTTGTTTGTTTGTTTGTACTCTGTTGCCTTAGGTAGAATTTATGGCATCATAACTTACAGCAACCTCAAATCTGGGCTCAAGTCATCTTTTTACTTCAGCTTCCCAAGTAGCCAGGGCTATAGGCACCTACCACAATAACCAGCTAATTTTTCTAGTTTTAGTAGAGATGGAATCTCACACTTGCTCAGGCTGGTCTCGAATTGTTGAGCTCAAGTGACCCTTGCTCCTTGGCCTCCCCGAATGGTTGGGTTATAGGCATGAGCCATTACACCCAGCCTTAATATATCTTGTAGAAACAAAATGTCTATTAAAAGCTAATTGTTCTGGACATGCCTAATTCTTATGAAAGACTTCAGAGGAGCAGTTCTTATTTTACTATTAGGTTGGTGGTTTTCATGGTAAAATTTAAGGAAGTTTGATGTTTTCTCCCATGTTATAAGTAAGGCTAAGTAGGGAACTGGCAATATTAATCTGGATGTATCTGTGCTATTCCTAGGATTTACCAGACGTCACATTCATGCTTTATTTCAGTGAATATTTACATGCTGCATACCCATGTTAGTTTAATATATTAAGATAATTTAAAACGATCATAGATGTGTATATTGGTAATACTTACAATCATAATGCTCATAACTGTAACCTATTGACGTTTCTCTTGTGCTAAGTTTTGTGTTAGATCCTTTATATGTATTATATAATTTTGAGAAAGTATTAGTCCATTTGGGCTGATATAACAGAGTACCATAGTCTGGGTGGCTTAAAAAGAAAAAACAAATTTATTTCTCACAGTTCTGGAGGCTGTGAAGTCCCAGATAAAAGTGCTCACAGGTAGCCTTTCTAGTGAGGACTTACCTTCAGATACTATCAAATTGAGAATTTGATTCCAAAATATGAATTTTGGAAAGACCCAAGGTGCATTCAGTCTGTAACAATATGGTATGCTACTTCCCATGTTTTAACTGAGAAAACTAAGGCTCAGAGACAGCAAACAAGTAAAGCTGGCATTTGAGCCCAAACTTAACCAAACATCAAAGTCCTTTCCAAAATTCAAAGCAGCCTTCTCAACAAGTATTAATCAATGAAGATCTTACTGGAATGATTTTTTTAAACTTTATATTGTATAATGATTAATTATGATTACTACAGAATTTTTGTTTTCTCTTTTATTATTTCTATAGACCTTGTGATATTAGGAAAAGTAGTACATGTTTAAAAACATTTTCTCTGCTTCAGTTTCTAGATAGCTTACGAAATTTGAACTGACATGTATTCATGTCTCGTATTATTTTCTTTATTGGATTAGGTATATGATATCAGTGTGTGGAGTTTCACGGTCAGGAAAAAATTTCCTTCAAAATACTGCTTTTGGCAGGATGTAAATTGAACTGTGAGTTTAAGAATCACTGGTTTCTCTTACCCGGTGTTTGACTCAAAACTATACAAATGTAATGAGTATTGCTGGCGTTAGCTTGGAATTTTATTTACAAATTATGGCAAAATGGAAAGATACATACTTTTATGTCATTCTCTATGTTAGCAATTTATACAAAGCTTCAGTTATGCAAAGAGCCTGTTGCTTATTACAGCTTTATGACAGCTGATGAAGATAACTCACGATGTGTGTCTGGCTACGTTTTATAGGGCATATTATTAATCTAAAATAGGTTTGTTCTGAATGTTGGTTATAATCTCATAGCATAGTTTATCACGTAAATGATAAGCTAGAAATATTCAAAGCATTCTTGATTTCTGATATTCATTAAATGGCTTTTGCTTTAATTTTTTTAAAGTTTTATTGGTTTATTCTTCATTGTTATATATTTCTTCAGAATAAGTATTTCCTTTCATCTTTAGTAAATAAAGTGCTTTTTATTTTCCTTAATAGTACTGATTTAAAAGATGGCTGTGTAAGATATTTCTGCTTTACTCTAGCACATTGCTATACTTGGTTTATGAAATTCTTTATGATGGAAAGAATATAGGCATTGGAGTCAAGTAAATGTGTATTTAAACCCTGAACCTTTTACTTGCTCTTTGTGGCACTCCTTGGTCCCAAATATTTTAAATGGAAAGGACCATTTAAATTAATGAATCAACATTATAACATAGATAACAACCTCATTATGCATTTGATTAGTTTGATTGTTCCTTGGATACAGACTTAAATTTTTGAACTTATAATGTATATTGAGGTCTAAATACTGTTATTTACAGATCCTTTTCACCTTATTATTAATTACATGATGACTGTGCTGTCACAGGTGCTAAGACACAGGTATGAGGTGTGGCCCCTTTTATCTTCTTATTGCCCCAAGTGCATTTGATTGTATTTATGTGTTTAATACACTTAATGTGGTATTTAAATCTATACTTGTTCACTCAGGTATTTATTATATACTTCTCAATTCTCAATAAGTTTGAGGAAATCCAAGCTGTTACTAATGAGAATTATAGTTTTAGGTATTTTTTGTGATATCAAAGTTTTGTCCATTAGTAGGACGTGTTGAGTTTACGTCTTCAAAATCTATGTTGAAGCATTTTTTGTGGACAAAGGATATGTGATTAAATTAAAGGGTAATGTTTAGTGCTGGCTTTTTTATTGATCTGGTATATAAATGAAAGGAAAAACATACATGTTTTCTTTCTCTATTTCTCCAGAGATGAGGATTGTAGTGACTACTTACCTGCTGATGTGTTTAAAAAATTTTTGTAATATTTAAACATATTAATAAATATCAGAAATATCCCATCTGTTATGAGGGTGTAGTGAGTTTTTTGTTTCACATAGATTTTAAGTTTCCTACAAGGAATAGGTTTGTATCTTACTTAGTTTTTTGATTCACAATTTCTGTCAATATATATTTGCCATGTAGAATATAAGCATTGGTTAAGTTAAACAATTATCTTCATATTTGATGAGCTTTTTAGAACAATCTTATCTTTTGCTTTCCATTGTTTTTATTTTTTATTTTATCTTATTTTATTTATTATTATTATTATTTTTTTTTTTTTTTGAGATAGAGTCTCAGTATGTCACCCTTGGTAGAGTGCTGTGGCATCACAGCTCATAGCAACCTCCAGTTCTTAGGCTTAGGCGATTCTCTTGCCTCAGCCTCCTGAGTAGCTGGGACTACAGGCATTCACCACAACGCTCAGCTATTTTTTGTTGCAGTTTGATCGGGGCTGGGTTTGAACCCGCCACCCTCTGTATATGGGGCCAGCACCCTACTCACTGAGCCACAGGCACCGCCCTCCATTGCTTTTATGTCTTGACGTTTATGTAACATTTCAATTTTGGAAAAGAAGTAACTTGAATATATAGTAAGACCTCTGTAAGTCGACCACCCAATAGACTATAAAAATCTGGTCAACATATGGAGGTGATCAACCTAAGGAACTAGGCCTATTGTACTGACATATACATGTGGTGTGTATGGTTCTACTGTAGTTAGTTTTTAGATATGATAATTCAATAAGAAATAAATTCTTAAACATGTACCTTATATTTTGAAATAGAAATAATTTTCCTTGTCATAAATATAGAACCTTTAAAAAATAATATAGTACTTGAAGATAGTAATTAGATTTTTAAACTTGTATTTTAAAAAAATCAGTTCTTCAGGTGCTGGGAATGTAGCCGACCGTGTCTTGGCTCAGCTCTTAACAGAAATGGATGGGATTGAACAACTGAAGGATGTGACAATTTTGGCAGCTACCAACCGCCCAGACAGGATAGACAAGGTAGGAGAGAACGATTGTGAGCATTGTAAAATCAAGAGCTGGATCATTTGATTTTATCAGTTTCCTTTTTTTTTTTGTCAAATTATTTTCTAATCAGTTTTTCATTTGGAGGATATCAAAGGATGTGGGAGCAGTTTCACCATACACTGAATAAACTTGTCTGAGTCCACTGAGACAGAACACCCTTGCACGCGAGTTACATGAAGCAGGTTTATTACTTACAGATAGGCAGCAAGAGACAATAGAAGCCTCTGGTTCATTGCAAGTCAGTCCCCCAAGGTTCAGGAAAGCTGCCCTGGGTAGATGGAGTCTTGACTGCATGTGCCCCCTTCACTGTAGCTGAGAGACTTTGGAAAGCAGCTGTCTTGGGGTAATGCAACTCACTGGGCCAGTATGTCAGAGGACATCCTTTCTTGGTGGAGGACTGGAACAGAGTCTGTTCTGTTTCAGCCAGTTCCTTCCTATCTCAGGATGCTGCATTCCTAGCAGGTTCTACAGTGATTATTGAGGGCCACAAAGAGGGAGAACTGGGTTGGTCCAAGACCACCCAGAGACAAGTTTTCCAAACGATTTTAAACTAAAGGAAATGAAAAGAGCAAAGAAAAGTTTTTATTTATGTTTTTATTGCTTATAATTCATTATTAATGAAACTATTTCATAAGTCTTTAATATTCCCCCCCATATTGCATCATACTTTCAGTATCTTTCTCTAAAGAAATGAAGTTTTGAAATTCTTTTTTTATTTGTTTCAACTAATTTATTCTCTTGAAGTTTTCCATATTTCATTTATATTAAAGTAAATTTCCAACTGTTTAGTAGTAGTTACACTGAAGTTATCATCAACATAACTTTTTGGAAGTCTTGTCCTAACCATTGCTTTCAAAGTAACTGAATAAAAAAAAAAGATGGATTCTATTTTCCTACTAAGTTACTTAGGCTATGTCATTAAATCAAGTAGTATAGGTATAAAATCAGTTATTCAAACAATTGCAGCTACTTTCTTCCCAGGTCATAGTTAATAAAGAAGTTTGCTAATTTAAGTACCTCACTTATATGTAATATATAATTTTTGTAAGGATTTAAATTGAGAGTAAAAATTTGTTCTCAGAGCATGAACCAAGGCAATAATGCTAACTTTTTTGTTGTTAGTGTTGTTGCCTTATGTGTGTATGACGTTATGACCTACTCCCTATACATGTATACAATTATTTTCAATTTAAAAAATGTGATCTTAAAAAATTATATTTTAAAGTCATGAATGAAGCTTTTGTGAGAAGAAGCTGTACTTCAGTTAGGTCTTTTTCTAAGTGATAAAGATTCTGATTAAATTCAGTAGGAAAGCTTTGGACCTTAACAAATAATTTCTTTACTGATAATAGTATTTTATTAGAGGATGGGTGTGTTCTGAGTGCTGTATGATAGGAGTCAGTGTTGAGGCATTTCTGAAGTTTGGACAAAGGAAAGAACTATATTTTAACAAAGATTGTAGAAGTGCTGAAAGAGCCCTTACAGTTCACCTAATTCCACCTCTTCTTTCACAAATAAAGATTCTGAATCCAGAAAAATCTTCTTTCTCCTGCTAATAATTCATTGTATTCTTATGACTTTTGTTTCCTGGTTGCCCCATGGCTAATGAGCTATAAAATTTATTAGATTTCCTTTTTACCAAAGCTTAATCTAATAGTGGCCTTCCTGGGTTTCCTAATGTTAATTGTCCTTGATGTTAGATACATTTCTTGGATTAGGATTTGAGGCTTACAACAAACGTATCTCCATTTTTATAAATCAAGCTATATGACTTGACCTACTTAGCACTTGTATTTGTTTTTTCTTGGTGTATTTAGCAGCTTCACTTACTAGTTCACATTTCTGTAAGTTAGAATATAGACACAGTATAACTGGTTTGTTTGCTTAGGGTCTAACTGAAGGCTGAAAACACAGTGTTAGCTGAATTGCATTGTTATTAGAAACTCAGGTTCTTCCAAACTCAGATGGTTGTATTGGAATTCACTTCCTTGTGATTGTAGGCTGAGGACTCAAGACTGGATTTCCTTACTTGATGTCAGCTAGGGTCCACTCTCAGCTTCTAGAAATAACCTGCATCCTTGCCACGTAGCACCCTCAACCTTCAAAGACAGCAGTGGAGAATCTCCATTACATTTCATCCCTGTCATGTCTCAAATTTTCTTTGCTAGGAAAACTACAGTCCTTTAGGCTTACCTGATCAAGTTAGGCTCATTGAGGAAAAATCTCTCCATCTTAAAAGTCAGCTGATTTAGACTCATTTGTAAAAGCTTTTCACAGTAGCACATAAGGTTAGCATTTGATTGAGTAAGTGGGATAAGGTGTGTGTCCGTCAGGGGATCCGCATTTTGGTGCTGGCTTATAATTCTGCCAACAATAGTGTTCTTCAGCATCTTTCCGCCACCCCTACCTGAATTCTTTTCTGGGCACTAAGAACAGTTTCTTTCTTTCTAACATATCCTTACCTGTCATATGATTGGCTATAAATCAGCTCTTTTAAAATGTCCTTGCTCTGCAGAATCTGTTCCTTTTTTAGATGGCAGAATTTTTCTGCCAGATAAATTTTTTTTCAAATTATAATCTTTAAAATAGAAAAGGATAGGTCAATTTAAATTCCTTTTTTAAAGAATGCAATTTTTCGTGTTTCTTATTATGTAATCTATTGTAAGTCTGATATTCAATACAGTGGGATTGTTGACTCATTATCTGTTTGGCTTTTCCCTCATCAGACCTAAATCGAACCCCAACTGTTGCATTTCATAGTTAGGTATAATCTATTCTCACCGATACCTGATGCAATAGACCTTGAGAAATTTTTGACATAAACATAAGATTGGAAATTATTCTTGGACCACTCTAGGTTTTGAACCAAATGAATTTTTTTCAAGCTTATCCTAAAATTAGTCAAAACCCCAAGATAATGGTAGATAACTTTCATTTTCTTTAAATATGTACTTTAGCCTGCAAACATCTTGGGTGTCTTGGTGAAAATGCCTAACCAGTTTTGAGCATAACTTTCCAAATGTTGGAGATTTCCGGGATGGAAGTGGTTTTTGTCTTTTACATTCAAGTTTGATGTTTTGTTGTTACGTGTTTCCTATCTTCTAATAATACCAGACTTTAGAAGGCAGAAGCTATGTTCCATTAAACAGCAACTCATAAGTGACAGTCTTCAATATCACAGAGTTTGAGAAATAAAAATATGGGGAATAACTTGCTGAAATTCTAGTCATTTTTTAATCCTTTAAAAAATATAACTTTGAATGCCCCAGTTGTAAAAACAGCTAATTTTCTCAAAATAGTGTTTTTTTTTTTTTTTTTTTTTTTTTATTAAATCATAGCTGTGTACATTGATATGCTCATGATGCATCATACGCTAGCTTCATAGACCGTTTGACACATTTTCATCACACTGGTCAACACAGCCTTCCTGGCATTCTCCCAGTTATTGTGCCAAGACATCTACATTCCACATC
>CAUYPK010067488.1:0-10952 GCA_963574355.1 Loris lydekkerianus | reverse complement strand
TTTTTGAATTTCTGAGGAGTCTGTTGTTATTTCGTCTTTGTCGTTTCTGATTGATGAGATTAGAGATTTTACTCTTTTTTTCCTGGTTAGGTTAGCCAAAGGTTTATCTATTTTATTGACCTTTTCAAAAAACCAACTTTTTGATTTTTTGATCTGTTGTATAATCTTTTGTTTTCAATTTCATTTAATTCTGCTCTAATTTTGGTTATTTCTTTTCTTCTGTTGGGTCTGGGGTTGGAATGTTCTTCCTTTTCTAGTTGCTTGAGATGTCCCATTAAGATGTTAACTTCCCCTCTTTTCGTTCTCTTGAGGAAGGCTTGCAGTGCTATACATTTCCCTCTTAGGACTGCCTTTGCGGTATCCCAGAGGTTCTGATAATTCATGTCTTCATTGTCGTTTTATTCCAAAAATTTGGCAGCTTCTTAATCTCATCTCTGACCCAGCTATCTCTGACCCATCTCTGACCCAGCTATCATTCAGCATAAGGTTATTTAACTTTCCAGGTTTTTGTATTAGTATGCAGATTCCTGTTGTTACTGAGCTCAACTTTTATTCCATGGTGGTCTGAGAAGATGCAAGGAATAATTTCTATTCCTTTAAATTTACTGAGGTTAGACTTGTGACCTAAGATGTGATCAATTTTGGAGTATGTTCGTGGGCTGATTAGAAGTATGGGAATTCAGTTTTGTTGGGATGAAATGTTCTGTAGATGTCTGCTAAATCCAAATTATGGATGGTTAGGTTTAAATCTAAAATTTCTTTGCTCAGCTTCTTATTGGAGGATCTATCCAACACTGCTTAAGGAGTGTTGAAATCTCCGACTATTATGGAGCTGGAGGAAATCAATTGCTCATGTCTGTTAGAGTGAGAAACTCTATAAACTGAGGCGCATTCTGGTTGGGTGCATAAATATTAATAATTGAAATCTCATATTGAGTATTACCCTTAATAAATATGAAGTGACCATTCTTATTCTTCCTTACTTTTGTTGATTTGAAGGCTGTTGTATTTCCCATTTGTTTGGTAATGGATTTTGTACCTTTTGTTTGTATCCTTGGGGTCGCAGCTCGCCTCAGCAGGGTTGATGTGCATTCTTCAACCTTCTTTTTTTGTGCCCTCCTAGATTTAAATCTTTTGTCCATCTTGAATCAATTTTTGTAAGTGGTGAAACGTGTGGGTATAGTTTCAGTCTTTTACATGTGGTCATCCAGTTCTCCCAGCACCATTTATGGAATAGGGATGCTTTTCTGTAGTGTTCATTTGTTTGGTTTATCAAAGAAGAGGTTGCTATAAGATGTTAGTTTCATCTCCTGGTTTTTATTTGTTTCCAAATGTCTATCTCTATTTTTGTGCTAGTACAATGCTTGTCTTGATCACTACAGCCTAATAGCCTGAAGTCTGGTAGGGTTATGCCCCCAGCTTTGTTTTTATTACTAAGAATTGCATTGGCTATCTGGAGTTTTTTCTGGTACCATACAAAGCCAAGAACTGTTTTTATCACATCTTGAAAGTACAATGTTGCACTTTAATGGAGATTGCATTGAATCTGTAGATTGCTTTGGGTAGTATAGACATTTTCACAATGTTGATTCTTCTCAGCCATGAGTGTGGTATGTTCTTCCATTTGTTAATATCTTCTGCTATTTCTATTTCTAGGTTTTCATAATTTTCTTTATAGAGGTCCTTCACTTCACCTGTTTTGTTAGGTATAGTCCTAGGTATTTCATTTTCTTTGAAGCTACTATGACGGGAATTGTATCTTTGATTAATTTCTCAACTTGGCTTTTATTGGTATATGCAAAGGCTACTGATGTGTGGACATTGATTTTATACCCTGAGACATTACTGTATTTCTCGATCACTTCCAAAAGTCTTGTGGTTGAGTCTTTGGGGTTCTCTAACTATAAGATCACATAATTGGCAAGAAGTGAGAATGTGACTTCCTCTGCCCCCATTTGGATGCCCTTTGTTACCTTCTCTTGCCTGATTGTATTGGTTAGATCTTCCAGCACAATGTTGAATAGTAGTGGCAATAGAGGACAACCTTGTCTGGCTCCAGTTCTAAGTGGAAAAGCTTTCAGTTTTACTCCATTCAGTAAAATATTAGCTGTGACTTTGTCATAGATGGATTTGACAGTTTAAGAAATGTGCCACCTAAGCCTACACTCTTCAGCATTCTAATTAGAAAAGGATGCTGGATTTTATTGAATGCTTGTTCTGCATCTATTGAGATGATCATATGGTCTTTGTTTTTGCTTCTGTTGATATGGTGAATTACTTTTATGGACTTTTGTATGTTACACCAGCCTTGCATCCCTGGGATGAAACTTACTTTATCATGATGAATGATTTTTTTAATGTGTAGCTATAATGTAATTGGCTAAGATTTTATTAAATATTTTTGCATCTGTATTCATTAGTGAAATGGGTCTGTAGTTCTCCCTTTTAGTTGGGTCTTTTCCTGGTTTTGGTATTAGGGTGATGTTTGCTTCATAGAATGTGTTGGGGGAAGATTCCTTCCTTCTCTATGTTTTGGAATAATTTCTGCAGGCTGGGTATAAGCTCTTCTTTGAAGATTTGATAGAATTCTGTTGTCAAGCCATCTGGACCAGGGCACCTTTTTGTTGAAGATTTTTTTATATGCTTGATATTGGTCTGTTCAAGAGATCTATTTCTTCCTGGCTAAGTCTAGGGAGACTGTTTGATTCCAGGTATCCATCCATTTCCTCCATATTGTTAAATTGCTGGGCATAGAATTTTTGTAGTATTAAGAGATTATCTCTTACATCTTTGTGATATCTGTTATTTCTCCTTTATCATTTCTGATTGAGGTTATTAGAGATTCTACTATTCTATTTCTGGTTGTCTGGCCAAAGGTTTATTGGTTTTATTTTTTCAAAGGATTAACTTTTTGTTTCATTAATTTTCTGAATAATTCTTCTGTTTTCAATTTCATTAATCTCTGATTTAATTTTGGTTATTTCTTTTTGCTAAGTTTGGGATTGGATTATTCTTTTTCTGTTTTCTTAAGATGATTTATTTGTTTGTTGATGCACTCTCTGTTTTTTGGATGTAGGCATCTAATGCAATAAATTTCCCTCTTTCCACTGCTTTTGCAATATTTCTCAGGTTTTGGTAACTTGTAGCTTCATTGTTGTTATGTTTGAGGAATTTAACAGTTTTTTCCTTTATCTCTTCCTTGGTCCAGCTGTCATTCAGCATAATATTATTTAATTTCTATGCCTTTGTGTGGGGATATAGGCTGAGAATATCCACAGTATAATTTTGATACTATTTTGAATGCTGAAACTTTTCCTCTATAGGGAGCCATTCCTTTGTTTTTTATTTACTTACAGTGGAGTGGAATGAAATTTTGAGAATTAATTAAACATCTTTAAAACATGGGTACCATTTGCACAACAGAATATAGAATATGTGTTATTTATAAACTTGGGTGGTAAGGTAATAGTCTTGAGTTATGTGAACATGCATTCACATGTTAACATATAGTATATAGTGATGTTGAATCTTTTCTGTCCAAAGGACTTTACCAGTTACTGATATGTCATTTCTAATTTTATGTTTTCTTTAGAGTTTATTTCATTCAAAAGAGAGTTATTTAAGGAGAATCTCACATGAAGCAGATACTGACTTTGTCATTGACTGATGGTTTTTCCTTTGACTTCAAAAAAAAAACAATTAGCCCAGGTATTATGACTAGGACTTTGAGAGGTTGAGGGAGGAGGATCACTGGAGGCCTGGAGTTCAAGACCAGCTTGGGTACTATATTGTCTCTACAAAAAAATTTTTTTTAAATGAGCCAGGTGTGGTGGTGTGCACTTGTAGCCCTAGCTATTTGGAAGGCTGAGGTGAGAGGATTGCTTGAGCCCAGGAGTTTGAAGTTGTAGTGAGCTATTAGTGCATCACTGCACTACTATCCCAGTCAACAGAGCAAGACCCTATCTCCAAGTAAACAAGTAAGAAAAGCCAATTAAAAGTTACCTCTTTTTCCAGGATATAAAATGCATCTTGTAATGTAGATTGTCTTTTTTCTTTCTTTCTTTCTTTTTTTTTTTTTTTTTTTTGAGACAGTCTCAAGCTGTCACCCTCAGTAGAGTGCTGTAGCTTCACAGCTCACAGCAACCTCAAACTCTTGGGCTTAAGCGATTCTCTTGCCTCAGCCTCCCAAGTAGCTTGGACTACAGGCACCCGCCACAATGCCTGGCTATTTTTTGTTGCAATTGTCATTGTTGTTTAGCTGGCCCGGGTCAAGTTCAAACCCGCCACCTTCCATGTATGTGGCTGGTGCCATAACCACTGTACTATAGGTGCTGAGCCAGTATAGATTGTCTTTAATGTGAGTGCTTTTCTTTTCACTCCAAGGTAACAATGTTGACCACCAAAGTAGTTTATGTCTAACACCTAATTGCAATACCTGGCATGTGCACAGCAGATACCCACATCATTTTTGAAGGAATTAATGGTTATTGTTTAATATTGTCAAGTTAGAATTATGTTGTAAATAAAAAGTACCTTAAATTTTAATTTGGATAAGAAAACTAGCGTCTGTGATTTTTACGTGTACCTAAATCTAGACATGCATAATTATAGTGACACTTGTTATAGTATAACATTTTCTGACATTTTGTGTGGAAATTTGATTTGGGCTGTACTTGATTTATTTTCTGAATCTGCTTTTTTGTTTGTTTTTGTTGTTGTTAAGGGCAAAATAAGTATCTAAACTAGTTAGGATACTAGATGTTCTTAAAGAGACCTGTTTATGTTTCATCTAAACTAGATAGGATACTAAATCTTCTTAAAGAATCTTGTTTATGTTTCATAGTATAGACATGGGATTATTCACAGTTATATTATTTGAAGACAAGGATAAAATGAATACTGTAAAATATATTTTTAATTATAACAGAGAGAAGCTGAACTATATTTTCGTTGTATGATTTGGCATTTATTAAGGACAAAAGTACAGAAATAGATTTCCAGCCCTTGAGAAGAATGTATACATCTTTGTCCAGTAGTCTGCCTATTAAGCTTTCCTGACTCCAAACTCACTTTTCACAACCAAACTAAACAGAAAAGATGAAACAATTATCTAATAGATTTAAGCAATGTTTTGGTCTCTTGTTTCACCAACTTTGTTTCCATTGGAATATGGAATATGGACTTCTAGAGCTATAGTATTTTAGCTGCATTTGTATGTAAACAGTATTTAATTGATTAAATAATGCTTTAGCAATTTTTTTTGTACTTTAATTTGCTTAGCAACCCATTTCTTAAATAGTCCAAAGTTAAATCTAGGCAGACTTAAAATTACTGAGTGTTTATTAGTAAGGTCTAAATTAATGGGGTTTTCCTAGACTTTTCCCCTCTGAGGTCTTACTGTGGCTAGTGGTAGAGTTTTGCATTTGTTTTCTAAAATAAAGTGTTGAGTTCTTAAACTTCTTTTCTGTGGCAGTACAGGAATTTTCTTGTATGGTAGCTTTCATTTTACTGATGAGTTAATTTCTTTAATTGTATGCTTTAAAACCCTGATTCTAAAAATATTCCTGGTAAGTGAGGAATTACTAGTAGTAGTTAAAAGAAGTTTTAATTAAAGTTAAGGCTATGACTCTTTGGTCCCCTGTTTGTCAGACAGCCACTCCTTCTCGTGCAGCTCCAGCTGCATCCCCAAGGCACCACAGTGACAGGGAAGTTGGAATAAAAGGCTTCAGTCGTATTGGGTGCCTGGTCACCAGGGCTGCTTTCAACTGTTGTTGTCAGCATTGACCCCCTTCATTGACCTCAACTACATGGTCTACATGTTCCAGTGTGATTCCACCCATGGCAAGTTCTGTGACACAGTCAAGGCTAAGAACAGGAAGCTTGTCATCAATGGAAATCCCATAATCATCTTCCAGAAGTGAGATCCCACCAAATCAAATGGGGTGAGGCAGGCGCTGAGTACATCGTGGAGTCCTCTGGTATCTTGACCACCATGGAGAAGGCTGGGGCTCACCTACAGGGGGAGGGGTGGGGGATGTTGCCAAAAGGGTCATCATCTCTGCTCCTTCTGCTAATGCCCCCATGCTTTTGATGGTTGTGAACCATGAGAAGTATGAAAACAGCCTCAGCATTATCAGCAATGCCTCCTGCACCACCAACTGCTTACCTCCCCTGGCCAAGGTCATCTATGACAACTTTGGCATCGTGGAGGGACTCATGACCACAGTCCATGCTGTCACTGCCACCCAGAAGACTGTGGATGGCCCCTCTGGGAAGATGTGATGTGATGGCCACAGGGCTCTCTGGAACATCATCCCTGCCTCAACAGGTGCAGCCAAGGCTGTGGGCAAGGTCATCCCTGAGCTGAATGGGAAGCTCACTGGCATGGCCTTCCCTGTCCCCACTGCAACTTGTGGGGCAGGGACCTCTCCTGGCCTCTCCTGGAGAAGGCTGCCAAATACGATGATATCAGGAAGGCGGTGAAGTAAGCATCATAGGACCCGTCAATGGCATCCTGGGCTATGCCGAGCACCAGGTCGACTTCTCCAACTTCAAGAGTGACATCCATTCTTCCACCTTTGCTGCTGGGGCTGACATTGCCCTCAAGGACCACTTTGTCAAACTCATTGCTACAGCAACAGGGTGGTGGACCTTTATGGCCCATATGGCCTCCAACGAGTAAGAGCCCCTGGACCACCAGCCCAAGCCAGATCATGGGAGGAAGAGAGAGGCCCTCAGCTGCAGGGGTGCCCCTGCCTGCTCAGTCCCTCAACTCAGTGAGAATCTCTCTTTGACATAGTTTCTACACCAGACCCCTGAAAAACAGGAGGTGCCTAGGGAGTCCCACTTTGTCATGTAACATCAATAAAGCTCCCTGTACTTAGCCAAAAAAATAAAAAAAATAAAAAATAAATTAAGGCTGTGCTACTTATTTCTTCTTTTTGTGGCATTTTTTAAAAAAAAAAATTATTCTGTATTTAATAAGATTTTAAAACTTCTTTTACATTTTTAATGGGTTAAATTTTTGCATTTACAACAGTTTCTTCCTATTTAGTCATAAAGCTTAAAGTTTAAACTGGTGAGGTAAGTGGTCATTTGATTGGAAATTTGGGCAAAGGAGAAAAGTTCTATCTTTATATTCAGAATTTGTGGCAGTAGAATATTCATTTGAAACTTTGACAATTGAGGTAAGAGTATTGAACTACATAGGAGGAAAACAAATAAAATGCTTGTGCACAGCACAGACAAGCGATCCCTAGCAAAGCCAACCCTCAGAGCTTGTTTCTGTGGTGTCTGAGTCGGTCTCCCCAAGGGACGTCATTAACTCATAGTCCTAGGGTAGAGTTTTGGAACTTGGGAGTAGGGAGCAGTAGCTTTGGGCTACAGGTTCTGTAAAGAGCTTAGTGCTCAGTGAAACTCCCAAGGAATATCCCTAATCTCTGAATGCCCCATCCTCCTGGAGAAGTTTCTTTCCTAACCCTAGAAGTTTTCCTTAGTGTTGTGGCATGTTGATAATTTATCTGGAGCTGGGTAGAAGTCTTCCTCTCTTACTGCAAAGTCTAGATACTCTCTGTAAATACACATCCAATGTGGATAGGAACTTGGCTGAAACTTATTATTTCTCCCCTTATACCTGTGCAGTGACAAATGTAGAGTTTCACACAAGCTTTTTCTTCTTCGATTTGTTCAGAGTGGACACTCAGATCAAGGTGAGGGTTAAGTGTTGCATATGTGAGACCCGGTAAGTTTTGTTTTAAATAGATTTCAGTCTGTTCTAATGTAACAGAGTTTTTCAGTCTGAATGTTCTAGCAGCCATCACTCAGACATTAATTCCTGTCAGAGGCAAAGGGTATCCTCCTACATCTTTTGTGGAGTGGTTGAAACCATCCCACTTCCTTTTTCTTTTACCTTAAGAACTGATTGCTGACACTTGGGAATCATAATCAGACTGCTTCAATCTTTATGGAAAGGTTACCAATTATTGCACTGCAAAATAGGCATGTCCCTATAATAGTAAGTGTTTCTCTTGGTGTGTCTCTCAGTTCAGCGCTTTTAAATACCTCTCAGGTGAATGAATGCTTTGTGTCATGCCCTGATCTAATACATTTAAAAGACTTTATTCATGGCTTTCTTACCTTCAATTTTGTGGGGTAGGTAGTGAGTAGAAGGGAATAATTTAACATGAAATCTTCATAACATCTTACAGTTGTGTGGATGTCCTTTGGTAGAAGAAGGATGACTCATGACCATTACATATACTGTGATACAAGCTCAAAAATGAGTATGTGCTCTGAAGAGTTGAAAGAAGCGAAGGTTCACGTGGTTGGGATACACACTGATCAGTGTGCTGTGCCGTTGTGTGCTCTGCCTCACCTTGTTCTAATAGTAGTTCTGTGAGGATAGGTGTAATTGCCCCAGTTGTAGACACTAGAAGACCTCAGTGAAATTGTGAAATTTTTCATTGAGCATGTAGCTGTCTTTGACAGAGAAAAGAAGGTGTTACTAGAAAGTTAGAAAGTTGTTAGCGTGTTTCCATTGTTATAGATAGTGGAAATGTTGAATAGACTGAAGATAAAGCTTCTTTATCACCACTACCACCATCATTCTCACCATCCTCTTTATTTCCAGTGTTCTTCAATATTGACTAAAGTGGAAGTCTGCCAGGGTGTCTGGCTCATTGTGTTCAATACAGCATAGGCTTGTTTAATTTAGCAGAACTCAAGATGAAAAGGTTCATGGTTGCCAAGTACAAACAGACCTTCTGTGGGATGTTAATTTGGTTATAGGAGAAAATGCTTGTTTTCCTTGCTCTGTGCTAATAACGAAGGTGGCACATTTTTTCACGAGTAAAAAGGACTGTGACTTGTTCAAATCAGTGTAATCAAACGGAAGTGAGCAGTTCTGATAAACATTTTTCTTTGTCTAGACTTTGATTAATTCCATTCCATACCTGCCAGCTAATTGTGAATTACATGCTCTTTTGTTCTTTTCTCTTTTTATTGTGGATTTGGTTTTATGGTTGGCCTCAGTAAGGATTTATTGGTATGAATTAAAATAAATGATTTCCTTGTTTGAACCGATTGCGTGTTTTTACGACGGTTTGTCCTGTAGCAAGCAGAGTGATTCAGCTGGGCCTCTGCACCAGAGGTGTTACTATATGACTTTGTGCAGCCATTTTTAAAAATGAGAGCTTTATTAAGATATAATTCACATGCCATAAAGTTTACCCTTTTAAAGTGTACAAATTCATTGATGTTTACTATTCTCACACAATTGTGCACTGATCACTTCAACACTTTTTTTTTATTCTCACCTTGGCTTTTATTTTCTTTGTACATATCACTTAAATTTTTGAAATATTATTAATGTTTAGGAATACAAGAATACATGAGACATGCAAGAATATATAACCACTGTCTAACTTAGGCAATACAATTTTAACAGAGATGAAGTCTTTCGCCATACCACCTATTCCTCCGTCCTCTTTAGAAGTAACTACACTTATAAAGTCTGTATTTATCATGCAGTCCTCTGTACAGTTATTACATATGTATCTGTAAAGAGTAAGTATACACAAACTATAAGCAAAACACTTTTTTTTGCCATTTTTTTTCACTCAACATTGTGAGAGTTATCTGTGATAGGGATTTTTTCTTTCTTTCTCTCTTTTTAGATAGGGATTTTGAGTTTACTTGTTCTCACCCTAAGATAGTATATCAAAATCACCCCTTCTCCAAATAAATTTAGTTTTTCTCCAATATCTTGCAGGTACAACAGTGCCATTCTAAATATTCCTCTACATAGTTTTACTTAATGTATGTGTGATTCTGCATATACATCTTCACATTTACTAGATCTTAATCAAATTGATTTATTTCCAAAGTGGCTGTGCTGAATCAAGTTCTTCTAAAGTCAAAATGTTGTGGAACATACACGTGTGAAACACATCTATGGCTGCATCTGTCCAGAGTTAGCACAGAAATGGTCCTTTCATCCTCACATCAGAGCTACTCCACAGCCATTGCTTGCTTTGCTAATCTGACCTGGACCTCCTCAGAGAAAGCTTCCAGCAGAACTTCTCCCTGCAAAGGGGGCGGAGACAAGATGGCAGACTGAAGCCATCTTTCCACAGAGGCTCCTGTCCAGAAGGAGAGTTAAAGGACAGAAATTTAGCAAGTAACCTGGTGGATTAGAGCTGCACCAAGAGGGAAGGTTGAAGAATGCACATCAACACTGCTGAGGCAAGCTGCGACCCCAAGGTTACAAACAAAAGGTACAAAATCCATCACCAAACGGATGGGAGTCCCCTCCCCCATGAGAATGGCTCAGAGTGCCCCACAAACAAATGAACAGAGTTCACAGGTCCTCATACTACATTTCACAGGAGAGACCCTCTAAAAACTGGACCTACCTCCCCTACTAGGGTGCCATGGCTAATACAGAAACATGCAAGTTAAATAACCTTATGCTGAATGATAGCTGGGTCAGCGATGAGATTAAGAAGGAAATTGCCAAATTTTTGGAATAAAATGACAATGAAGATATGAATTATCAGAACCTCTGGGATACCACAAAGGCAGTCCTAAGAGGAAATGTACCGTATATACTCGAGTATAAGCCGAGTTTTTTTGTGCCGAAAAACCCAAACTCAGCACAAATTTTGTGCCAAAAAAACTCGGCTTATACTCGAGTATATACGGTGTATCACTGCAAGCCTTCCTCAAGAGAACGGAAAGAGAGGAAGTTAACTTAATGGGATATCTCAAGCAAGTGGAAAAGGAAGAACATTCCAACCCCAAACCCAATAGAAGAAAAGAAATTAGAGCAGAATGAAATGAAATTGAAAACAAAAGATTATACAACAGATAAATAAATCAAAAAGTTGGTTTTTTGAAAAGATCAAAAAAATAGATAAACCTTTGTCTAACCTAACCAGGAAAAAAAGAGTAAA
>CAUYPK010067487.1:0-19997 GCA_963574355.1 Loris lydekkerianus | reverse complement strand
TATTGTAATTGTTTTGGGTATATATTTTTATTTTTGAAATTTACCAGTGGCTGCTGCATTTTCCACCTCGGCTTATACTCGCGTCACTAAGTTTTCCCAGTTTTTAGGGTAAAATTAAGGGGTCAGCTTATACTTGGGTCGTCTTATACTCGAGTATATATGGTAACTGCCTTTCTTCAAATAGGGGGATGTATTAAAATGCTAGTTCTCCCTCTGGACAAGGCATAGCAGTAAAACTCGTGTGCTTGGTCAGGTCGGGTGGTTATAAAGACCAAGCTCCTTGGTTCAGTCTCTGCACAGACTAGTTAGCTCCACTTAGAAGAAATACTCTAAGAGCTGCAAATTCTTTCCCTCATCCAGGGTAGCCATTTTACAAAAGCATGCCATTGGTGGCAAGAAAAATCAACAGAGAACAATGGATGTTCTGGCACAGATCCAAGACTCCTATAAGAAAACAATGCAAGCACAAGCCCTACAAAGTAATTAGTATCATTGTTATATATGTGAAGGACAATAGCGTATTATTATCAGTATGATCCTAATACTAGTAGTTATCCAGAGCCTGACAGTATGAGTAAATTTTAGACTCATTGAAAAGCCTGCGATGGACCTTTGTTGATTAAAGAAGTAGCTCAACTCAAGACCGGATGCAAAGGTGGATATTGATGTGGCTCTGGTTTCTTGAGGAGGTGACTTTCTTGAAATGCCCCAAACTTGACCAGATCTGCTTTTTCTACTTCTTGTTAACACCCCGCCTAAGTGCTACCTCTTCCATGAAGCGTTCCCAATCCCCGCTCCCTCCCTGTCAGAAGTCTTTGCCTCCTCTTCCAAGATTCAAGCTATATCTTTTATCATGAAGATCATGGAATTCCCTCATTTTCTGTAGGGTTTGGACTCCTTGGAAGTTGATGTTGTCTGCCTTACATTACAGCGTTAAGTGTGCACTTTTTGCCTCAACATTCCTGCTGCACTATCACATCCTTGAGAGTAAAAATAATGCCGTAGTCATGTAGGTATCCTGCACATCGTCTTTTGTACATAGGTCATACTCAATAAATATTTATTGAAAGAAGGCCTGGTGCAGAGGCACACACCTCTAATCCTAGCACCTTGGAAGGCCAAGGAAGGGGAATCAGTTGAGCTCAGGAGTTCGAGACCAGCCTCAGCAAGAGCAAGAACCCATCTCTATTTAAAGAGAAAAAATAGAAAAATTAGCACCTGGGTGCCTGTAGTCCCAGCTACTTGTGAAGCTAGGCGATTGCCACTGTACCTAAACTTGGGAGGCAACAGAGAAAGATTCTGTCTCAAAAAAAGTTTTATATTGAAAGAATAAATGAATGAAAAATAGCGGGCATAGTATCTCTAGAATGTCAGAAGTAGTACCCTATCTGAGCATTTTCCATAGAAAAGGGTCCGCATGGAGCATCCCACAAATGTGATGATCAGAAGTACAAGAAAGAGGAAACAGACAAATGAAGACCCTGTTAAAGAGTGATAACATCATTGGACTCTACTATGTTCAGCTCATAAAATCATTTCTCATCTTATTTTTGTTATTGGGGATGGGTATCGTTTGTGGAATTCACTCAGGAAAACTTAGTAATTTTCCAACATAGTTAATATTCAGATATGAAAAATCCCTTACAGTTTAAATGGTGAATAGATGCTAATTTATACATATATACTTATGCTCCGAATGCCTAATTAATGATCCTCTGTGTCAGTCACGGTTATGCTAATGAGCTGCTTTTGCGCCTGTGTCATAATTGCATTGCTCCTATCTAGTTTAAGGTTGGAGGAACATTTTAGCTGTGGATTAACAAATGTTGCAAAATGACAACAAAATGAGTAATGATTATTTGGTGGTCCACAAGTTTAAGAAATATGGAAGGATATGATCATAATAACTTAGTAGGAGAAGATATAAAGACAACCAAAGAAAAAGAAGTTGCCTACTTTCATACTAACTGTCCACTTGCTGAGTGTAAAAAGATTTGTTTGATGATGCAGAACTGTCTTTCTTTGGTCCAAACATTGACTCACCATCTTTCTAATTCTGCAAACAAAAAGGTTCTGTGTTAAAGGGAACTCTGTTGACAGCCATTGTCCTGTGTTTAGATGTGCTATATTTCTTAGGACACAGCTTCTAACTAAGTTCCGAAGTCTTTCGGTCCTCTACTTTCTTAAAATATTTTGTTTCCTTCCCCAAACTCTTGCGTATTTTTTAACTAGAGACTTTCCCATTGTAGTATAGTAGAGTCAGATTGGATTTGAGTCCAATCTGACTCTACTTGCTTGGATTTAAGCTTGGATTTAACTTGCTGTTTGTTTGGCTTTGCATCTTTGGACAAGTTAATCAACCTCTCTGAACCTCCTCATTGCAAAATAAAATAGAGTGAGAATACCACATAATGTGCACAGTGTGAGAGTGTTCAGCATGTCCCCAGGGTGAAGGGATCAACTACAACTTGAACTTTATCTCAGAAATGAAAGCAACATACCCTAAACATTTGTACCCTCATACCAATCTTAAAAAAAAAATGGAGTGAGAATACCACTTATGTTAGAATAGACACGAGGATTAAGTGAGTTAATGTGTCTGAAACCCATTGCAATACACGTAGCAAGTGATAGGATTGCTCCTAATTTTCCTTCCTTTAAAAAACTTCTTCCCTTATAAATGTAGTGGTTAAGACCACAGCATCTAGGTAGACTGTCTGGGACCTAACTCCTGACCCTGCTGCCTTCCAGCCTTGTGACCTTGGATGAGTTACTGAGCCTTGCTGTGCTTCACTTCCTTGACATCTAAAATGTCAGTGCTCGGCAATTTTAGTAAGTGCTCAGGAAGAGCCAACTGTTAATATCTGACGACCTACGCAACTGGGTGAAAATGGCCCATTGGTGAGTTAGTCTGTGGATTGGTGTCATATGCTCGAAGGGCAGGGAAGCCCTTCTGGGTTAGAAGCAAAGTGCCTCGGCCCTTCATCAGGGAACACAGGTCCTTGCTCTGCTTCCAGATCTTCTGTACGGAGGCCATTTCTTTCATTTGTCCTTTCCGCTCTGGGTAAGTCTGTTTTCTCTGAGAGAGTAGCACAAGAATAGATTTTTGCTACCCCTCCTGAATGTATATGGCTGCTCTGTTTCTGTGTGCAGGGGTGGAATCTGGAATGCCCCGTCTCTCTCCTTCCCCCACCCCCTGTGTTCTCTTTCCCTCTCCTGCTCTGACAGGCTGTGGGAGGAATAAAGGGCTTTGTGCCAAGTCTTTCATTCGGAGCCTCTATTTTTCCTTTCTTTTTATGCCAAAGGCAAATAGTTGAGTTTGCTTGCCCGAAGCGAGGCTTCTAAAATCATTCAGCTAGCCCTGCCATTTGTAAGATAACATATTATTCTCTAAGTGGTATCAGAATTTGACGTAACATGTTCCTGATCTATCACTGAAATGTACTGCTTAGCTTTTTAAGAATAAGGAGGCAATGAATTCTAATAACTGACCTCAAATAAGCAAATTTAGCCCCTTAAGCTGTCCAGCTAAATCCACAGCAGTGTGCTAGGGCTTTACATTTAGAGTTGATTTACAGATTTCACAATACTTCCAGAATAAAACTCATTTGACCCTCACATAATAATAGTAGCCATTCTTCCTATTTTATAGTCAAAAAAACTGAAGCTCAGAAAGAGTAGGTGACTCATCTACCTATTATACAAATAGGAAGTTTAGTGCTCTAACTAGAACTCAGAGATTTTAAACCATTTGCTTTGTAGCAATCAGAAAAGGTAAGATTATGCTGCAGTAACAAATCCACCCTCCCCCAACTCCCTTATTGGTTCCACTGGCTTGATAGCTGTATCAAATATTCCTGCTACATGTCCAACTCAGATGTACATGGGAAGCATGGGGAGGCTCTTCTCCACCTAGTGACTCATGGATTCATGGTGACAAAAGCTCTACCACGTTGGGACACTGCCAACTGAGTGTGTGGCCTCCAGGTTTGCTGCAGCAAGAGAAGACCATGTGCAGAACTCATACCAGCTCTTCCTCTGCTCAGGGCCTGCTCATAACCTACTGGCCAAAACTGTTTACGTGGCCCTCAATTAACTACATAAGAGCCTGGGAAGGCTTTTCATATGCTCAGAAGGGAAGGAAATTAGCTACAATGAGGTCCAGAAATCTTTATCATTAGCTTTTAGGTGATCCTTTTAAATTTATGCAGTGCAGGGGACCCATGTGGAATTAAGCACAACTTCACTATAAAATTGCAACTGGAGCATTTCATTTGTTTGAGAACAATGAAAAGAGAAAAAAAATGAATTTAAACAGCACTTGACATGTGAAGTAATTGTCAAAAAGAAAAAAAAAAAACAATTGTAATCACAAGAGATCATGCTAACTTACCCTTTTTGGACCTGATCTTTGAAAAATTAGAGTTTCTTCCAAAAGATAAACATTTCAAATCTAATAGTTCTCGGGGGGCAGGGCAAGATGGCAAACCAGAAGTTCAGCTGAACTTTCCTAGAACAACTGGGGAAAAAGAGAGAACCCAGCCATACCTGGCATAGGGACCTTACCCAGAATCATAGCTCAGGCAGCACAGCAAGGAGGTAGTGAGCAGGATACAGCATATCATCTGGGTGGTAGAAATATGATGAATTAGGCATGTGATTGCAACCAGCTGGGATTGGCTGCCCCCCCCCCTTCCCCCCACACACACAGAGGCCCAGGACAGGAGGAAGCCTTTCTGGAGTTTTCACTTGTTGGGGAAAGCTGCATGTTGACTGGAAAGCTTGGAAGAGTGCGCAGATGTGAACAGTATATAGTAATCAGATTTGAATGCTAGTTGGAGTGGACTTGTCATAGGTTTGGTGGCTGGCAAGGCTGCCATACTGAGAAGGTCCCTGTGGCCAGGGGGCTTCAATTGTGGAAAGGTTGTGAGAAGGTCTTAGCATGAGCCTACAGCACAGCTGTCTTAATTCTCCCTGCCAGGATCAGAATTCCACTCATTGGACAGGCTGAGGGACTCCCATACCCTATGGGAACTGGAGTCAGCAGGTACTGTGAGATCTGCCCCTGAAGGATTCTTGTGAGCTTTAAGATCCCAACCAAGCAGGATCTCAATGCTGAGCGAACAATCAGGTGATCACAGAAGGCAACTAAGTTTGGAATAATGACCATAGAGGTTGCGGGCTGTGCTCCGTCTCCTAAAAAAACCACAGCACCACCTGGTGTCCCAGCGACATATTGCAACATACTGTCATCAACAGCAAGGACTTCTGTTTGAAACAGAGGAGGCAGTGAGTAGGAAAAAGGAGGATAAGGAGGTGAACAAGAAGAAAGAACACATGAAGAGGAACCAACAGAAAAATTCAGGCAACATGAAGAACCAAAATAGAGGAACTCCCCCAAGGGACCATGAGGCAGCTACTGCCAGGGACGCCACCTATAAAGATTTAAGACTTGACAGAAAAGAAATTTAACATATGGATGGTAAAGACAATAAAAGGAATGGATGAGAAAATGGAAAGACAGGCTTGGTGCCCTTAGCTCAGTGGTTAGGGCATCAGCCACATGCACTGGGGCTGGTGGATTTGAACCCAGCCAGGGCCTGCTGAACAACAACGACAGCAATAACAACAACAACAACAAAAAATAGCCGGGCATTGTAGCAGGCACCCATAGTCCCAGCTGAGTCATGAACACTGCTTGAGCCCAAGAGTTTGAGGTTGCTATGAGCTCAGGTCTTTGAGAGCCAGGGCACTCTACTGAGGGCAACCTAGTGATACTCCGTCTCAAAAACAAAACAAAACAAAACAAAAAAAAGATGGAAAGACAGAACCAAAAGTCGGCTGAGAGATATGTAGAATATAGAAAGGATATGGAAGAGCTTAAGGAAATGAAGGAGACAATCAGAGAATGTAAAGATGCAGTAGAAAGTATAAAAAATAGGGCAGTGCCTGTGGCTCAAGGAGTAGGGCGCCAGCCCCATATACCAGGGGTGATGGGTTCAAGCCTGGCCCCAGCCAAAACTGAAGAAAAAAAAAAAAAGAAGTATCAAAAAATAGGTTAGACCATGGAGAAGAAAGAATCTCATCTCAGAGCTAAAGGCTGAAACTGGACCTGCACCTCTCACCACTTACAAAAATTGATTCAAGATCGATAAACGATTTAAGTCTAAGGCATGAAACAATAAAAATCCTCAAAGAAAGCTTAGGGAAAACACTTGAATATATCAGCCTGGGGAAAGATTTTATGAAGAAGACTTCCATGGCAATTACAACAACAAAAATAAACAAATGGGACTTAATTAAACTCAAAAGCTTCTGTACATCTTCGGGCACAACAACCAAAGCAAATAGACACCTTTAGAATGGGAAAAGATATTTGCATATTATGAATTGGACAAAAACATGATAACTAGGATCTATAGAGAACTCAAATTAATAATAAAAAAATCCAACAATTCCATATATCAGGAAGCAAGAGAGATGAATAGAATTTTCTCCAAAGAAGACAGACGAGTGACTAACAAACATTTGAAAAAATGCTCATCATCTCTAATCATCAGAGAAATGCAAAATCAAAACCACCCTGAGATATCACCTAACCCCAGTGAGAGGGCCCACATCCCAAAGTCTCAAAGCTGCAGATACTGATGTGGATGTGGAGAGAAGGGAACACTTTTACACTGCTGGTGGGACTGCAAACTAGTACAATCTTTTTGGAGGAAAGTATGGAGATTCCTCAAAGAACTCAAATTAGACCTCCAATTTGATCCTGCAATCACATAACTAGGCATTTACCCGGAAGAAAAAAGTCCTTTTATCATGAGGACATTTGCAGTAGACTATTATCGCAGCTGGATTTACAATTGCCAAAACGTGGAAATAGCCTAAATGCCCACCAACCCAGGAATGGATTAACAAGCTGTGGTACATGTATACCATGGAATACTATTCAGCCACTAAAAAAGATGGAGACTTCACGTCTTTTGTATTAACCTGGATGGAGGTGGAACACCATTCTTCTTAGTAAAGCATCACAAGAATGGAAAAGCAAGAATCCAGTGTACTCTATTCTAATATGAAGGTAGTAGATGAGCTAACAGAAGGTGGGGGAGAGTGGGGGAAATGAACAAAGAGAGGGGAGGATGGAGGAGGACGGGGGTCACGTATGGCCTTCCTCTTGGGGGCAGAACACAATTATAAGAGGGAATTCATCTAACAAATGCAATCAGTGTAGCTTAATTCTTTGTACCGTCAATGAATCCCAAACAATAAAAAATAAATAAATTTTTTAAAAAGGAAAAAAAAAAATAATAATTCTACCCTTCCTCTCCCTAATCTGTTTTATAGAGAAACTTTTATATTAAAAGAAAAAAATCTTCAGGGCGGTGCCTGTGGCTCAAAGGGGTAGGGCACCAGCCCCATATGCTGGAGGTGGCAGGTTCAAATCCAGCCCCAGCCAAAAACTGCAAAAAAAAAAAAAAAAATCTTCAGGTTATTCCTTAGAAAATGTCAGCTTTTACTCCTAAGATATCTTTAAAATTTAGTTATTCTAAAGTTTTTTTAACTACTCAGATAGATAGTTTCTTCTCTAAGGTTGAATAATTGATAGAAAAATTGCAGTCAGGGATATGAACCAGTTGGTTCTGACTAACATAGAGGGGTTGGGTTTGGATGGCCTTTTGGTACAAAAAATTTGAGAATATTTGGAGATAAGGATGGGACCTGTCTGTGAACTGAACAGAAAATAAAATGATCCAAGGCCAGCCAAGACTCCTTAAGACAATTCTTATGGCAGGTGAATCTCTTGCATCCATCCCCGTTCCATAAAGTAATCTGCCGCAGACCAGGTGCTGCCTGGATTTCCTTGTGTGTGAGCTGCCCTGGGCTCCCGTCACTAGACTCACCCACACTACTTTCTTTGTGGCCTATGCTCTGCTCTAAGTATTCTGGGAACAGCTTTCCTTGTCATGGGTGGAAGATCCACTGACGTGAATGCCCAGTAAACACCTAATAGCACAGCAGAAATTCTTACAAAGCCTTTCTATGGAAACACAAACACATTTTCTGTCCCCCCCTTCTCTTTTTAAAATGTTATTTTTTGATAAAGAGTTTTAAAACATAAAATAGCAATTGAAAGCACACACCTAACAATAGTAATTGTGATCATAATTGCCCTTGTATATAAAGTCAGGTGGTAGAGGGTTCAGCCATTTTCACAGGCATCACCTGAGTCTCAGCAGACACATTTGAGTTTCATAGGTCGTAAATCTCACTGTTATGTTCCAGGGATATAAAATGTGAAAGTGAAGCCACTTGTTCAAGACGGCAGAGAGGATCCGTGGACAGATGAAGCCAGGGGTTCCTTATTGTGCCTGAGAGTGAGAGTCAACTTAACTTGTGGGTGGTTTGGTTTCCTAAGCTTCACCCCAGAGCTACCAAGTCAGAATTTTCAGGAAAGAAATCCAGGAATCCCTATTATGCCAAGCCCTATGGACCTGTGGCATGTGGCGTGCACATTTAGGAATAGCCCTATCTCACAGAAGGAACAACTCCTTACTCCTTTCTGGTATCAGCCTCATGTCTCTATTGAAAAGAAAGGAAAGCCTGTCAGCGGATGAGAAAGTTACCCCCAAGAATTCAGATGCACTGTACCAATGGCAGCTGCTGCCGCCTATCCTTGTGTTTTCACGAAAAGTACAGCTTTGTGTATTTTTAAATGTCAACACTTTGTACCATTAGTTTTTGGAAAAGTCCCTGGGGACTAATAGTACTGTCTGTAAGCATTCTCCTGGTGGCCTTTAAACTGGATTCTTTCAGAATTTGTGCTTTTTCAAATGTAACTTTTGAATAAGTAATGGATACACATTGGACAAATTCAAAAGGTTGAAAACAATATGTGGTGAAAGATAAATCTCTTTTCTATCCCTTTCTTCCTGTCTTCTAGTATCCTTCCCCAAAGGCAACCACGGTTACCATTTTCTTGTATTTCCCTTCAGCGGCACCTTATGCATATAGAAATGTATATGGGTAGCCATGTGCTTTTTTTTTAAAAAACATGAGTAGTAGCATCCCATGTTTACCCTGTATGTCATTATGTCCAATTGATCATTTTCCTCTGACATCACTTATTGATTTTGTACAATTAAAGTAACCTTGGGACAGAGAAGTCTTGCAATCTCCAGTGGCCTACCCATAGGAGTTCGTTTCTCTCTAAAGTAACAGTCCAATGCAAGCATTCACTCCACAGTCAGCCACTTCCTTCCATCTTATAGCTCCTGTCTAAGTCTTGGAATCTTTTGCTTCCCGCTGACGGTGGGAAAAGAGAGAGCCTAAATGTCATGGGGAATCTTGCTGAAGGTTTCTTCTGGGCAAGCCTGGGAATGCACACTTTTCTGTCCACATTTTTTTTTTTTTTTGGATGAAAACTAGGTGCAAAGGGAGCTGGGAAATGTAGTCCTTGCCGAGGTAACCACTTTCTCCTAGTCAGAAGAGTGCACACATCCTTGATTGGTAGCCGGCCATTTCTACCTCAGTTTTCATTCCCAAATGTTTCTAGTTTTTCTTGTAATGGCAGGGAGTGGGATTGTTTTCTTCTTGGCACATGAGAGGAGGTTGGTGAGGACATTTGCACCACAGATGTGGTCTGTGAACTGCAGAGGTGGAGAGGCACTAACTGCTTTACTCAGGAGACCAAAGATCAAGTTCAGTTTTGTCCCTGCTGGTGTGTAAGCCCAGCTCCCAGAACTGACCCGTTGCATGTGTGTGAGGATGGGGAGACCCACTGCCTACCTAATCAGTTCATGAATTGAACCACCTGAAACTAAATGACTTCCTGTTATCTAATCCAGATAGAGTCAAGAACAGAGGGATTCCAGAATCCCCAACTCTCAGGCTGCCTGTAAAACATAACAGCGATAATATAATAGTCTTTTTTCAAGCTTCAGTGTAATGGCTTCACTCCCTCTCTCTCCCATTTAATGCTAGACTTGCTACCCAGAAATTTTCTGGCACCTTTTTTGCTTACAAAACTTTCCTTCGCTACTGAAGGAAAAAAACTGCATGAAAAACAAACCAGCAATATAAAGAACTTTTGTTAAGTTCAGTGTTGGAGAGGGAGACGTTCATGAAGCTGCCGGGAATGTGCACCCGACCCTGTCCTCTCTCCTTTCAGCACAAGCGGGCGGCGTGGAGGGAAGCTCACACTGCCGAGGGATGGCTCCCTCCCCACAGCGCTGCATGCGTCAGCCCCCAAAATAGCAACATGGGGAGGGGTTGTGACGGCAAGGAAACAGCTGAAGGAGGTGAGGGTACCTCTGCTCCCTGCCCTCCTCCGGCCTCTGCTAGCCAATCTGTGACCTCACCGGTGGGCCTGGGCAAGCAGGAAGCACAGAGGCCCAGCGTGGCCCTGGCATTTCCGCATCTGTTTTCTCTTCTTGCTGCTGGACTCTGTGGTCACTGCTCTCCCTGTCAGCACATTCAAAATTGCTGACTGTCAACACTGAGGGCAGAATGCCTGCTACTGAAGAAGCCACAAGGAAAACAGCTTTGGGCCATGGTGGATGTTCTTGGTGTGACATACTTCTCGCTCCAGCACTGGTCCTTTACAAAGGACAGGACTCTGTGGTTTGAGGAGGATGGGGAGAAAGAAAGGGAGAGGGGGAGAAAGAGAAGGAGGCTTGGCTTCTTAAGATCTTTTCTTAAGAAAATAAACACTAGTTTTCTAGAATTCGAGCGGCTGAAATGGGAGGTTGGCACTAAGCAAAATGAGATTGTAACAACCAAACCCTTGTACAGCCAGAAGTCAGAAGTTGGGAGCCATTAAGGCCAGTGATGTGGTTTTCCATGATCTTGGGACCAAAATGCCATCTGGAATCCGAATGGGCTCTTCAAGCCTTTCAGGCTTAGCCCACTGTGGCACCAAAAGCCTTGACGGTTGGTGGTGCCAGGGCAGAGCTTGGCTGGACGACTCTGAGCAGGGCAAGGGCCTGTCTCTGAGGCCCTGGTTTGTGAATTCTACAGACCAGGCTGTGTGTCACTATATCCTGTCAAACCACAGCCAAGGGCATGTGGACCAGAACCTGCCACAGTCAAACCAGGGATGGTGTGTTACCCAGTTCCAGAAAGTTACTGGTTTATATGCCATATGGAAAGTGGCCAACTCCATCTTTTTTTATAAGAACAACAGTGGGAAATGAGGACGGAAGCTCCTTCTGTGACTCTGCCAAGAGCCTCCTGTGAGAAAGGTGGTAGAGGAGGGAGGTGCTGGGGTAGAGTAGTCAGGGTCCTCCAAAGACACAAATCCAGAGGTGGGGAGGGAGAGAGAGCATTTGCTTGATTGGCTCATTGGCCAGATTGCTGGTTTTCTCCTGACAAGCTTGCTGGTTTTCTCCTGAGAAGTTGTATGTGGCATAATCTCTGATCTAGTGGATATTTGTTGGTAAATCCAAAATCTGTATAGAATGCTGGAAGCCTAGAAACCCAGACAAGAGTTAGTTAGTGCTGCAGTCTTAAGTCCAAAATCTGCAGGCAGGAAACATAGGCAGGTTTTCTGTGCTGTCATTGTAAGGATGAATGCTGCTGCTTTGGGAAATCTTGTCTTTGCTCTTAAGGCCTTCCACTGACTGGAGAAAGCCAACACACATTATTGGGGGGGAGGTTGTAAACCACTTTCCTTAAGGTCTGCCAATTTGCGTGTTACTCACATCTAAAAAATACCCTTGACAGCAGCACCTAGACTGGCATTTGGCCATACCCAAGGTAACGCCTCACATTTACTGCTACATGGGGATTCCAGCAGATTCAAGGCATAGAGATGCAAGCAGTGGATGATCTAGTCAGAAGGAATTGAGGGTACAATTGACATTTTAGGCTCCATATTTTGGTAAATTTCATGTATATTCTATGTACATTTATAAATTGGAAGTTAGAACATTATGTTCGGATTTCCATAGGTCAAATGATGAGCCCTTCTTTAGAATAAAAGTTATGTTAAAAGCCAGACTGTCCCAGTGACATCCTTGCTGGTTTTCTTGTGACAGACTGTACATGGCATAATCTCTGATCTAATGGGCATTCTTTGGATATAGTCTTTTTTTACCCAGGCACGTGGGTGAGCGGGGGTTGCCCTGGAAGAGTGGAAGTTACTGATACTGCCTGTATCTTGTGATTACTCCTGAGAGTAATTTCTACCACCAAGTCTGTACTTTTAGAGTTGTGTCAGCAAGGCACAGGAGAGGCTGCGTAGCCATGCGGACAAGTTTACTCCGGCGGTGAGATTGCTGCAGTTCCTCCCAGCTCAGGCACTGCTAGCATGTTATCTAACCCACCTGTGCACCAGTTTTCTCTAACTAACTTCATGTGCAGTGATTGTCATAGTAAGTTTCCACCTCATAGGAGGATTAATTGTATTAACATATGTGTCTGTGCATAGTTGGTGACACGTAGGCGTTTGCTGTAATAACGATTATTTCCAGGGACTACAAGAGAGAATGCCCTGAGTAGAGGGTTGAGATGTTTGAAGAAAAGTTTTTAGAAATAGGTTATACACTGGACTTTGCTGTAATTCAGTCCATGTTTGAGACCATGTTACAGTGTTATCTGATAGGGAACTCCCTTCTCAATCCTCTTAGATAAATTGACACAAAGATGGAGCCTCCTCATATCAAATTCTGCACTGTAGTCAATAGTGTCATGGAGAATTTCCAGGGTATTAATAATGAGCTAATACAGCTATTAATGTTAAATGTCTTGGAAGCAGTTTCCTGATGAGCAAATAGCAGATGTGGCGATGGCCATGCTCTAATTGCCCAAGAGGCAGTTAAATATAGTTTTTAGTCCTTTTCCAAGCAGTTATTTGAAAGCTTAAATATTTTTTCTAAAGGCCCATCAACTGTTCTGAACAACCAAATGAAGTATAGAGGTAGGGTGGGAGTGTTGGGGAGTGCGTTTGCTTCCTGTACATCTAATTTGTCTTTATAAATTGTTGTTTTTTCTACATAGGCTTTTATTTTGTGTGTTTCCATGTTGAGCTTTTTGGTGCAGAGTGGTAGATTTTATTGTTCTACAAATTCTAATTAAAAAAATATGTGCCAGTTATCTTTCATCGAGCTCTTCCATGTGCTAGGCACCATATTAAATATTTTATGTGTACCACCACATGCACTCTGCAAAATAACCCAACAAATAGGTGCCAATATTATCATCGGTATTTTCCATTTGAGGTAACTGAGGCTGAGAGAGGTTAACTCACTCCAGGTTCCTGGCAGGTGTTCCAGGTGGCAGAAATACGTGTGTGCAAAAGCCCGAACTCTTTACTACCGTCTTCTGATTGTCTTGAAATCTCATAAATTAAAATTAGCCCTCCTCTCTGCTGGGGATTTGTAGGTGCTTTGCGAGGTATGGGTTGAGCTGTTCTCAGGTCTATTATTCTTTTATAAAATAATCCTGAGTACAATCTGGCATGCTAGGAAATTGTAATTTTCTTAATGTGTTAATCAGTGTTCCATTTAGCAAGACTTGTTCAGGTTCCAGAAACTTCTTTCCCGTGAATAGGTGTCACTTCTGAAGGAGGTCAAGGGTAGCCCATGCAGAACACTGAGAACTAGGAATTGGGCTGTGGGTAGCCACCCGGGTCTATTTAGCAAACACCACTTCACTACCTTGACGATAAGAAGGAAAATGCTATTTATCTATCTTATTTATTTATCTTTGAGACAGAGTGTCACTAAATGTTGCCCTTGGTAGAGTGCCATGGCGTCACACCTCACAGCAACCTCCAGCTCTTAGGCTTAAGCGATTCTCTTGCCTTAGCCTCACAAGTAGCTGGAACTACAGGTGCCCGCCACAACACCTGGCTATTTTTTGGTTGCAGTTGTCATTGTTGTTTAGCTGGCCCGGGCCAGGTTCGAACCCGCCAGCCTGGGTGTATGTGGCTTGTGCCCTACCTGCCGAGCTACGGGCGCTGCCTAGAAAATGCTATTTAAATAGTGGTTTAGAGATATAGGAAGGACAAGGCAGGTGTACAATTTACCAGAGATGTTATGAAAACCTCTACCCCAAATAAAAAAATTAAAGCAATGCAATTTTCATGTATACTATATGTGTTTTTTCAGAAAGAGGAATTTTTTTATGCAAAGGAGACAATGACATATCAATGACTAATGTTAAAAAACAACCAGAAAGGTTGCTGAAAGGTTGTCTTGTTCTGTATTTAGAATAAAACTTTGTTTTTTTACTGTCAGGATGTGAGCTTAATTATAGCATGTTGCTAACTTTACTTTTGTAACGGGGGTGTGTGTTGGGATGGGGGGGGCTTACTCTGCCTGAAGAAGTGTGGGTGCTATTTTTGTTTTCCTTTTGAAACGTCAGTAGGAATTGATGTAAGGTAGTTTTAGGAATAGAGTGTTTTTTGACCCTCCATGGACTGATAACTTCCTGAGACCAGGAAACATGTTTTATTCATTTGCGCTAACTTTTACTATATTACTTTATAATAATTATTTACTTAAATAAAACCAGGAATGTCACCTGGGCTGTTTAGAAGGCTTTCATTTTGATTTTTACTTGAGTAATGCACTAATTATTCTTCTGGAAATAATCTGGCATGAAAACTTGCACTTAGTAACTATTCGTTCTGTTATCTCCAGAATTAACAGTCGTGTGTTTGGGGTAGCTGTTTCTTGACGAGTCAGGGGTTACTTTTGTGTGTTTATATATACCTGTGTGTTTAGTATCTAAAAAATTATTGCATTGAGATTATTCACATTGTCAGCCTCATTACACAGGCTGAAAAATATTTGGTTCTGGTTGTAAGTCTTTCATATCAACCATGAAAACATGCTTAAGCCTACATCAGGCTGGATGTTTTATTGAAATAACTAATAAACTCCACCTCACCTTCAAAAACTACTGTTACCATGAAGCTGATACATATATTATCTTTAGCTTCTGAAGGTAAGATTTTACTGCACCTTGGGCACAGTAAGTTTTCTATGTATATTGAATGATTAATTTTTATAATAACAAATCAAGGTGGGACTAAAAAAGATGAAATAATTTATAGGCTCATATTTGGGGGAGGATACTGTTCATGAAGTTTATTAGCATTTTCTATCCTGACTCTACCATCATACCATTTGGGGAAGCATCACATTTTCTCATCGATGTAGATGATCAGGGACTGAGGCGGTGTGCAGTGCACACACTGATTAAGGAGCGATCTGCTGGTTCCTTATCATGGCCACTAGTTCCCATATAATATCTTCTACCCTTTTTGTTTGTTTCATACAATGGCTTATTAAAACCCCCTGCCTGAATACATGTCTTAGTAGGACCCACACAGATAGGTGGATGAAACTGGGTAGATAAAATCAAGATTTCTGGCAGAATTAAACATTTCACCAATTGACATAAAATTTTGATTTAGTTTTGTTAATGGTGGGGGAACAATACACGTTGGAAATATATTAAATATCTGTCCTACATAAGGCAGTTTAAATCAGTGAAACAAAGTTTTTGAACCTAGTTTAAAGTCAACATGATGATTTGGTAATATTTGAATATCTTTGTGCAGTTAAAACTTTGACTTTAAATTATATCTGAAGAAATACAGGATGTTGTGGAATATGCTGTCTTATCTGTGACTTCATTTTTTTGTATAAATGTTTGTCTTTGTATTTTGTATAAATGTTTGCCTATTAAAAAAAAAAAAAAGAGGAATTGGCACCTATCAGTCATCAATCCCTAACACTAAATATGAAACTTGAGGGTGGAAGGATAACCTGTTGGAAAAAGGTTTTAGACAGAAGTCCTTTAAACATCTGGATTCACTGGAAGCAAATTTTTATGTTATTATCATTTTTGATAATTCAGATAATCTGTGGGAATAGGAAGAGTTGTTTGCTTTGGAATAATTCAGTCTTAATTAAGAACCTAGAATTTAAAAAGCAGGAAAGGTCATCTTTCCTTAATAACCCACGTAAATGAGGAGGAAGGGACACCTGGGAGAGTAGATGGACTATAAGTCAGAACTTCCTGGAAATTACCTTGATCCTTTCTAAGGGCTCAGGGAGAAGGGGGGGAGTGGAATCTTCCTTTATCACATTGTGTCTTTAGGCCTATAACCTAACCTTAAGTTACCATATTGTACTCCAGACTTTGTGTAATGCATAATCAACAGATTGTGATATGAGAACAGTGGCTGTTTAAGATATAAAGTCTGCTATTACAAGCGGATCTCCATGGTACACATTCTAAAGAGGTATATTACATACTTTCAGTGTAGGTGTTGAGTCCAATCTGACTCCACATCTCTCACTAGCAATGAGTTCAGCACTTGATGCCCATAGAAGTCAAAACTATGGCAGCAGCTTTTGGGAGAATGGGGAGCTTTATTGCAAAGTCATTCAGCAGGAAATAGAAGGCAGAGCTCAAATCTGCCCCTTCCCCCCAGCGGGGCTCTGTAAGCAGGCTTTATAGGAAGAGAGTAAATATGAGGGAGATAGGAAAATGCAATGAGGCATGGTTTGATTGTGTTATGCAGACAGGTGGTGCTAGGTCCTTGGCTGTTAAGTTCGTACAGCAACACTTCTCAATTTGGTCCTCACTCCTTAGTCTGGGTACTTAGGTTACACACTTTACCTTTTCATTCTGGAGAGTTCTAATAAAGCAAGCTTAGCTCACCAGTGCAGGCTTCTGACTTGCAACCTGGGGGTCAATTATTCTGTTATTGGCAAAGTTGAACCAGTCAGACTGGTTCTGCTTCTGTGGTTACACATCCAGGTCAAGTAACAAACGCTGCATCCTGTTGTGTTCTCTTTGGGTTTTAGCCACAGGGATACTGTACATAGTCACTTGCATTCAGAGCTGGCCATTCGCTAGAATCTCAGGAAAGCTGCCCTTCTCTCCTTAGGCCTAAACCACTTTCCTGTGTGCCCAGCCCTGTAACCCACTTCCCACTCCAGGGGGCAAATTACCTTCCTGGATTCTCTAAAACTCAGTTTGTTTCTTCTCGACTTCTTCCTTTCTCTCTTTTCAAAATGTGGACATTTTATTTCTCCAGCCCTTGGCCTTTAGGGCCTTTGACCCTACCAATTGGTGTCCCCTTTACTCCCTCTGTCATCTTGCCCGACTACTCCAGTATGTCCTTGTACATCGATATGCTATAAGGATTATCACTTTTTTTTTTCTTTCACAAGAGAAGCAGCTTTCTGTTTCTTAAATTTGTATTTTTTTTGGGGGGGAGGCAGGGAGGAGCACCGTTCACAATAACTCTGTCTTAAGTTTTACTTTTTGGAAGAATCTTTTTATTTTTATCTTTTTGTTTTCATCAGCACTTCCATTTCACATGTATAAATAAAATAATTTTGATTTTTAAATTTTTGTTGAAAAATTGTACACATTTTATTAAACACGAACACATTTTCTATAAACATTTTACCTTGGCAAAAATTGAGTAGCAGTTGTTTTGAGTTATGATGGTTGTTCTATTAGAGCAGAGCAAACAAAAAAAAAAAGAAGAAAAGAAAAGAAAAGTTGCCCAAATTAACTTGTCAAACTGAAAATGGTTAGTCTCTCTGTGATTTCACAGATATATGCTTTATTTAACTTCGGAGAATAAAAATACCAAATCACAATTCAGTTTTCTAATGTAACTGCCCCTACATGCGTTTCTATATGGTTTACACTTTTAATATCTACCTTATTTACATGGAAAAACTATAAACCTGAGTTGTTTGTAATTGATATTAGAAGGATAGACAACCCAGGCATACTTTGGTAAGAAAGAAAATAATGAATTAGATCTTCTGGAAGGTTGATTTAAATCCTTCTGAAGACTGAGGTAATATACAACCTAAAACAAAGGGAGCCAGGGACCTAATGCCATGTCATAGAGTGGTGGCTCTCAGATAAGGTGTCTACTCCAGGTCTTCTGGACAGTGGCATGTCCAGATTAATCACAGAGAACTTATTCCAATAATCAGAAGGTGGTTCCAGGCCACAACATGCTTTTGGTAGGGGAGAGAATGGGAAATAGCAAAGCTTCACCCCTGTGGTCATCAGTCTTAATAATACAACACTGTAAGTGGGCACGGACTCCTAATCTCTTAGGTTGGCTATTAAAGAATATAATGAAATCCTCTGGGTTGTATGCACCTTCAGACATATTGTGGTTCTTTGTTTTGGTATTAAAGGTTTTTCATATGAAGTAAGAGAGGATTGTGTTATTGATTTCGTTCTATGTAGACATATGAAATATGAGCTCATATTAGACTGAAGGGCCCAGAAACTGTCACCACTCTTTGTCTTGCCCCTAGCGTATCAGCCCTCCTAAACACACACACGAACACACACACGCTTACAAAAATTCATGCACATGTGCACACACAAGTATAAGTCCACATGCCTTAGGTGATGTCTGGTCATTATTATCATTCCAACTACCCCCAGAATCCTCCGTCAATCTCAAAAAAATATAAATGACTCTGGTACCACTCCCACCACCACCACCATCAACAATAACAAAAGCAGTAATAAATTAGGATTATCAGTTTGGTATCTTAGTTTCTGGTACAAGAAATAGGCTGCAGAATGACCTTTGAGGAGAAAACTTCTTAATGAACATAAATACTCTTGTAAGCTTTATTGCCTAAAGCATTGACCTACCTCTACACATTGATGACTTTGTTTCAGAAACTTACTTTGATACATATTCTCAAATGAATGAGTCCACAGATCATTTTGCCGAACCTACATGATACTGTAAGAAAAGCAAGATTAAATGCATATAAAAACTTAGGCTAGACAATCTTCCACCCTGAGAAGAATTTTCACAGAGAGTATAAATACAAATTTCTTACCAAATTCTGTAATATGGACAGCATATGTTGTCAATAATGTACAGCTAAATCTAGAAATAGAGAACAAAATTAAAAAGCCAGCATGTTTTTATGAAAACTAAGAGAGTATTAAGTCATTATAATGAAACTCGGGACCAAATCTACATTGTGGGAGTGGAGAACATTTTAATTTATGATAGTAAATTGAACTAACACAAATGTGAGATCTAACCCATTCATCAGCATCTCTCATGATCTATATTTAACATAGATTACAGGGCAATATCATTAATAACACAGTCTGAGAACTGAAACAACCCCTAAGTTATACAATAAGTAAATCTTAACGAGCAGCAACTCCCGGGTGTTACAGTATGGTGAGATAGAGCCAGAGTTATACTGTGCTCTTAAAGTGAAGGGTGATGTGTGCAGTTATTGCATCATATTGTGTATGTGAAGAGGAATAAATAATGACATCTACATGAAAGAATTCAGAAATTCATTGTGCTGGGAGAAGCCAAATGGGTCCCTAAGAAGGGAGTTGGATTCTGAAGATGAGTATAAGCGCTCGTTCCTGCAGCAGCTAACACAGATTTCAGAAGTAATTTGCTTCCTTTCCCATCTTTCTTTGGCCTTGTCTAAACTATACTTGTCTAAAATATGCTATTGAAAGCTTTCTCTAGCCCAAGTGATGTTTTCATATTACTGCACAATAATCAACTCAGAATGGAAAAATAATTATCCCTTTCTACAGGTGAGGAAACCAAGACTTAAAGCAGTTGAGCACCTCACTCAAAGTCACATAGCCAGGAAGTGAATGGATATGTCAATCACTCTATACTCTGGGTATCCTCGTAAATCATGAGATATTGTGCAAATATGACCCATGTTGAACAGGGTAACTGTGGAGAAAACAAGCTCCCCAAATACAAGTAAAGGCTGTTCCTGGCAAGTTACCGTATATACGCGAGTATAAGCTGAGCTTTTGTGCCGAAAATTTGTGCCAAAAAACCTGAACTTGGCTTATACTCGGGTCATGCAGGTTATTTGATTCGGTGCGCTTAGCTTAACAGGTAATCAAGCTAAATCACAAAGGTTAAAATCCTTCAAAACTGGATTCCTCCTCCTCATCTGTATGTCCAAACAGCTTCAGCTGTATCT
>CAUYPK010067486.1:0-16463 GCA_963574355.1 Loris lydekkerianus | reverse complement strand
TATTGCAGCCCAATTCATAATTGCTAAGTCATGGAAGAAGCCCAAGTGCCCATCGACCCATGAATGGACTAGCAAATTGTGGTACATGTATACCATGGAATACTATGCAGCCTTAAAGAAAGATGGAGACTTTACCTTTTTCATGTTTACAGGGATGGAGCTGGAACATATTCTTCTTAGCAAAGTATCTCAGGAATGGAAGAAAAAGTATCCAATGTACTCACCCCTGCTATGAAGCTAATTTATAGCTTACACATGATAGCTATAACCCAACTATAGCACAAGAATATGAGGAAAGGGCCAAGGGAGGGGAAGGGAGGGGGGAGGTTAGGGTAGAGGGAGGGTAATGGGTGGGGCCACACCTACAGTGCATCTTAGAATGGGTACAGGTGAAACTTACTAAATGCAGAATACAAATGTCTACATATGATAAGTAAGAAAATGCCATGAAGGCTACGTTGAACAGTTTGATGAGAATATTTCAGATTGTATATGAAACCAGCACATTGTACACCTTGATTGCACTAATATACACAGCTATGATTTAACAATTAAAAAAAATCTTTATTTTCTCCAGAGTATCCTCCAGAAATTGTTCCCCAAAATTTAAATAATGCACTTCTAATACATAAGTATATTAATGTTTGCTTGCCATTTGTCTGTCATCCAAGTCAAAAGTGAGAGAGAGCAAATAGTGTTTGGCTAATTCAGGACAATAAACAAGTGTGCTTCAGTTAAAAAAAAAAAAAGATGGCTGCAATAAAAAAATAGCTGGGCGTTGTGGCAGGCGCCTGTAGTCCCAGGCGGAGGCAGGAGAATCACTTGAGCCCAGGAGTTGGAGGTTGCTGTGAGCTGTGATGTCACAGCACTCTACCCAGGGTGACAGCTTGAGGCTCTGTCTCAAAAAAAAAGAAGTGAGACTTTTGGGGAAGTGCCCCCATGATTGGGATTCATGCCTTTATAAAAGAGGCCGGAAGGAGCTGTCTATGAAGGAGACAAACCCTTGCCAGACACCAAATCTAGTGGTTCCTTGATCTTAGACTTCCTGACCTACAGAACTGTGAGCAGTAAATTTTCTGTTGTTTATAGTTTACCCAGTCTGAGGTATTTTATTATAGTAGTACAAACAAAGACCGCTACCTTCAGTGTGTTCAGTTTGGCAGGAACAGCACGGAAATGGTATATCCCCAGTGTGTCACATTGGAAGGCACACAATACCTGTGTGCCTGTTATTAATGATGTTAAGGTAGTGTTCACCAGATTTCTCTACTGTAAAGTTAATATTTTCCTCTTTTTAAGAAAAAAAAGTGAGGCATTTAAATTTGAAAGAATTTCAAAAGTCCTTGTTTTAAAAAAAAAACAAAATAAATATTTTCCTCTTCATAATTAATAATTTGTGGGGAGATACTTTGAGACTATGTAAATATCTATTTCATCATCATATATTTAACCTACTAGTTTTAGCATACATTGATGATTCTTACTATTGAGTATCACTATACATCTCACAACACATTTTTTTGATTTTTTTTTGTCTTGTGGCTTAAAAAATAAAAATACAAAAATGTATTTCATTAGATTTGCCCTGGAATGCTGGCCAACATTTGCAAAAACATGTAACTGTCTTCGAATTATGGCTGTGAAATAGAGCAGTTAGGGTTTGAGTATTTGAAGAAACTTTTTTTTGCCATATCCTATGCTGATTTCCTTGGAATATTTGCTGTTAAATTCTACCAAAGGGAATAAATAGCATTGTGCCTCAAGAGAAGCTGAATGAATAAAACAATAGGCAGATATATTGGCTCTGCTATTTTCAGATACTGCTGAGAGTAATTTTAGAGCCATCTGCGGCCCTGATTCTAATCTTTTGCTGCCTTCACTGTTTTTCTCATGTGAAATACAACGATTGAACACTGGGTGGTTATCCAGCATCTTTCAGTAGCTATGAGAACATTAGGTAAGTGTATTATATATCGGTTTCTCCTGTAAAATGTGCCTTGTACCGTAGTCTGGTCTGGGTCCCTTGATGCAATGAAGTGACAGAAGGGAATTGGTTGTGTCTAGCCCCCATTGAACCACTGTTTCCTCCTCGTCTTTTCTTTTCTTTTCCTTTTTCCTTTTCTTCTTCTTCTTCTTCTTTTTTTTTTTTTTTTAATTTTGCTTTCAATTTCAACTGGCTTTCACTCATCTTGGTTTGAAGTTTTTTGGGTTTTAAAAAAATTTTTTTTTCTTTTCTTCCTTTAGCGATTCTCTTGCCCTTTGCCTCCCAAGTAGCTGGGACTACAGGCACCCGCAACAACACCTGGCTTTTTTTTGGTAGAGACGGGGTCTCACTCTGGCTCACTCCAGCTCAGGATGGTCTCGAACCTCTTAGCTCTGGCAATAAACCCGCCTGGGCCTCCCACAGCGCTAGAACTATAGGCATTAGCCACCAGGCCTGGGTTTTTTTTTTTTTTTTTTTTTTTTTTTTGAGATAGAGTCTCACTTTATCACCCTTGGTAGAGTGCTATGGTCTCAAGTCACAGAAATCTCAAACTCTTGGGCTCAAGTGATCCTCTTCCTTCAGCTTCCCAAATAGCTGGGACTACAGACGCCTGCCACAACATCCAGCTGTTTTTTAGAGATGGATTCTTGTCTCGTTCTGGCTCAGGCTGGTCTCCAACTCCTGAGCTCAGGTAATCCACCCTCCTTGGCCTCCCAAAGTGCTAGGATTATAGGTGTGAGCCACCGCACCTGGGCTCCTCATCTTTTCTTTCATCTCTCTGCCTTATTCCAGATTAAAGGAGACTACTAAATTCCATGTATGATACTGGACTGGATTGTATACTGAAGAAAACAAAACACTATGCAGGATATTACTGGGACAACTGACAAAGTTGTTATCTGGGCTATAGATCAAAGTCTTATTTCAATGTTGTATTTCCTCAATTTCATAACTACTAAGATTACAATAGAGGATATCTTTGTTCTTAGGGAATATACACTGAAGTACAAAGGTCACTATGAAAGTTTTGAGACAGGTTGTATCCATTATTTCACTTCCAAGAAATACAGTTGACAGGGTGGCGCCTGTGGCTCAAAGGAGTAGGGTGCTGGTCCCATATACCGGAGGTGGCGGGTTCAAACACAGCCCTGGCCAAAAACTGCCAAAAAATTAAAAAAAGAAAGAAAGAAATACAGTTGACAGCAGCATCCTGATTCAATCTTGTGTTTCAACTTGCTTCACTTATCCGTGTTGCTGGGAGGGCTTCATTTGTTTCTGTCCACATGGCACTCAGTCAGTGTCAGCTATGGAGCTGGGAAGAGAGCACTTTCGCACAATGATTGTCTATGATTTTAAAAGTGGGTTAAACAAGTCTCAAAGCCTTGAGCATTTGTAATGGGCATTTAGGGACCTTGCTCCTTCTTGCACGTCAATGTTTTGGTGGTTTCAAGAATCAAGAAATGGCCAAACTTCATTGAAAGACCAGGAGAGGAGTGGGCATCCAGCAACTGTGGTGACTGATGAAAACTTCGCTGCTGCGGAAAAAAATGATCCGTGAAAACAATTGAGTGACATTTAAGGACGTTGAAACAGCACTACCAATTAGATCACCAGCAGTGTCCAAAATCCTGTGCAATTATCTTTGAGTCAGGAATAGGTGCCTCACACTTTGACAGATGAGCAAAAACACATCCGTGTTGAAAGGTGTGAGGCAATACTGATCAGATTCAGCAGAGGCGAGTCTAGACGTATTTCTAATAATTGTTACTGGTGATGAAACCTGGATTTACCAGTTTGATCTGTTGAGTTTCAAGGCAGCTGCCTGTCTCCTAAAATGTCGGGGTTTGAGGCAGCTGCATGGATCCTCAGTTCCTGGACTGATCTTCATCGAAAAATGACCAGATAGGCTCAGTGCCTGTAGCTCAAGTGGTTAAGGCTCCAGCCACATACACCTGAGCTTGTGGGTTCAAATCCAGCCTGGGCCCGCCAAACAACAATGACGGCTGCAACCGAAAAATGACCAGATACCCTAAAGTAAGGTAAGCATGAAACAAACTTTATTGAGAAAGATAGGTATACAGAGTAAAAGCAGGATATATAAAGATAAGTATACAGAGTAAAAGCAAGATATGTATCTATAGGTTTACAGAGCATACGTTTCTGATAGTGAACAGGCCACCATTGTAGTGACAAGGAAAAGGAAAGGAGGCAAAGGTTATGGCTGGTGGTTCTCTTTTATACCACCTGGGTCAGGCCTACCTACTGGTTCACCTTGGAACCACAGTCTTACTGCACATGCAGACTTCCCATGGGTCTCTCTGACAGCCCATTGAGGGATGTGGAACACAATGTAGATTTAGGCTAATGACATGGTAATTAGTCTTAAGGCTGTTCCCTGTCACCTTTAAGACTCTATTTTACCCGTTACTAGGCTGGAGAGTCTTCTACATCCTTTGGCAGTTGTCACACTAAGTTCTAATTGGTAGATGGTAAGGTGGTCCCTCCTCTCCAGGTGTGAGAAATCACTTGGGACAGAATTAAGGTGTCTGGCACCAGGGTGGGGGCCCCACCTTGTCCTCCTTTCCAGGCAAGCCATTCCTAACTAACTACCTAACAGATCCAGAGAATAAGTGTTAGTCGACAGTGTGGACTTTTTTTCCCAATGAAAATCCACCAGCAAAAGTGAAGTGCCCAAAGTGTCACAGAGAAAATGGTTGCAACCTTCTTCTCCAAAAGTGGTCCTCTCACACCTGTTCTTCTGGAATAATAAAGGACTGTTACTGGTCAGTGGTATGTAACACTATGCCTACCAAAAGTTTTCAGGAACTTCAAGAATGGCAGGCCAAGGACAGGACTGCAAGGGACCATCTTGCACCATGACAGTGTGTCTACCTGCACAGCCAACATCCCTATTCAGTTCCTGGAGTCCACAGACCTTTACCTTTTGACTCTTCTACCCTGTAGAACTGACCTGGCCCCATGTGATTATATCCTATTGCCTGTAGTAAAAAATTGCATGCACAGAAGAAGGTTCTCCTCCGAAGAAGCTGTTCATGCCTATGAAAGTGAGTTTAGAACACTTGAAGAAAATGAGTGGAAAGAGTGTTTTCAAAAATGGTTTATAAGAATGCAAAAGTACATAGAATATCATGGTGATTATTTTGAGAAAATATAGTATTCAAAATGATTTTATTTTTCTGAATTTTTGTGTATCTCAAAACTTATGTAGTGTCTTTTGTATTAAGGAGTAAAGCAAGTAAAGTAGAATGATATCTGCTATCTACTCAAATGGTTCAGAGAAATAGTAATGTGTTTGAATATATGTACACATGCATATGTTTAGATACATATATCAAAATACATTTGTGTGTGTACATGCATGCATCAATAAAGAGAATGATAAATATGGTAAAATTTAAAATTGGTTTATATTGTGTCAGCTTGGTGAAACTGGAACTGTGTTTGTTTCCCAGAATCCTCTTCCCTGTATGGTTGCAGGTAAGAGTTGACTCAGAGATAAATATGAAACATTTGGGGTACAGAAGTGAGACATCAGTCTCAGATGACTGATCCCTCAGGTCAATGGTGAAACAAGCAGAAGGCTACAAAGTCTTTCTCCACTCATGCTCCTACTAGGACCTCATTTGGAGGATCCTGTTGTAGGGGAGGCAAAACTATCTCTGCCCCCTTGGGGTCCTGAGTGGGCTTGAGATTTAAATTGACATAAGATGGATTAACAAGAGAAAAGCATACAAACTTAATGTAAGTTTTATATCACATGGGAGCCCTCATAAGTAAATGAAGACCCAAAGAACTATCAATATCTATGTGCTTTTATATGAAATCGAACCAAGAGAGGCAGTCATGGAAAATTAAATTATGTGGGGAGGGAAGATAAAAATTATTTTAACAAGGTCTGTTTGTGCAGAATTCTCTCAACTATGACTCCCCATCAAAGAATATTTCTCCTGGTACAGGGAGGACATCCCAGCTTTCACATGGGAGCTTTCATCTCCTCTTTTCAAGAAGAAAAAGGTAAGATGAGATTGCCTTTCTTGCATCTGCCATTTTTCAAGTGACTTTAACATATTCTGCCACCCTGCGCTGTCATAGGAAATAGGTCAGCGCCTTTTCCTAATGACGAGTCTTTGCACCAGAAATAATTTTTTTAACCTTTTGGTGAAAGGATTATTAAGTATTTTAAATCACAGAAAAAAATATAAAAACATAGCACTTCGACTTTTTAAAACATTGTAGAGAACTCTCATATCCCAGTGATAAGGGGCTCATTAGAGGGATTAGATGGAACACAGTTGTAGAAGGAGGGGAGAGGTGATGGTGTCTGAAAGGGGGACCTGGAGGATCAGAGGAGACACCAAGCAGTCATAGAAGCCAGAGTAGAACCTGGGGCCCTGAAGGGAGGCTGGTGATGAGCCCAGGAGGGGGCGCTAGTGGTTGGTAAGAATCACAGTTAAGAGGAAGAACTGGACACAGAGTGGAGAATAGTTGGAACCTGCAGGCTACTCTGCATCTGTCTTCTGCTGCCTTTAACCATGACTACCTTCTGAGAGTGATGTCTTGCTTCCATACTCCAAATCTTTCATAGGTATCGCTGAGCCAGCTCTCACTTGCAACCATACGGGGAACCATTCCGGGAAACAGTTCTAGCTTCACCAGCCCACCCAGCACAGACCATTACAACCAATTTTAAACTTTGCCACGTTTGTTTTATCATCCTCTTTATTGATGTGTGTGTATGTATATTCAAACATACATTACTTTGTATTTTATCTGAACCATTTGAGAATAGGTTGCAGACATCTTTCTGCTTTAATCCTTAACATTTCAGTGTATATTTCCTAAAAACAAAGATACCCTCTTATATAACCGTAGTAGTTATCAAATTCAGGACATATAATGTTGAAATAATACTTTACAGTCTGTATTCCAATTTTGTCAGTTGTCCCAATAATGTCTGTATAGCACTTTTTCCCCCTTCAGTACAGGATCCAATCCAGTATCATGCAGGAAATTTAGTAGTCTCCTTTAACCTGGAACAGTTCCTCAGCCTTTGTTGTTTGTGACATTGACATTTTGGAAGAGTGCAGACCAGTTTATTTATAGAATGTTTCTCAGTTGGAGTTTGCCTGAGGTTTGCTCACAGTTAGATTCAGGTTATACAGTCTCAGGCAAAATACTATAAAAGTGATCTGTGTCCTTCTCAGCGGATCATATGCAGAAGCACACATCTATCTGCCCCTCGTCACAATGAACATTCTCATCACTCAATCAAGGCATTGTCCAGTGTCTTCAATGTATAGATATAACTTAACCCTTTGCAGCTAGTAAATAATAACTAGGTAGGTAATTTAAGATTCCTTAAATAGCCTGCTCTTTATCAGACTTTCTTCCCCTTAGACTTAGCATTCATCATGATTCTTGCCCAAGTCAATATTACTGTGACAGATTTAAAGCAATGGTTTTCCACTTCCACTGATTCTTTCATACATACAGTATATATCAGTTAGTGTTCTACTGTGAGGAAGACCTTCCCTTCTCTGCTCACTTAGTTATCTTTTATTATCAAGATGGTCTCAGGGATGCCTATTTTATTTAGTGGGTTATAATCTTTTACTGTCTTCTTAATTTTGATGCTGAAAGTGGCCCATCTTTGGACAGTGGGAGCCCCTTGAAGCTGCCTCCTCCAGAATAAAAATTATACAAAAAGGGCTACTCTGAAAGCGCCATTTCCTCCCATATCTTATAGCTAACTAACCTCATCGTTTTTGTTTTGTTTTGTTTTGTTTGTTTGTTTTTGGGGGGTTTTTGTTGCAGTTTTTTGCAGAGTCGGGTTTGAACCCGCCACCTCCAGTATATGGGGCTAGTGCCCTACTCCTTGAGCCATAGGCGCCACCCATTAACCTAAAGGTTTTTTAGTTTACACTTATATTTCTTTTTACAAAAATATGGAGATAAAGGTTGAGGATCCAAAATCCAAAATCTGAAAATCTACAAAACCTGAAACTTTTTGAGTGCTGATGTACCCTAACACTCAAAGAGAATGCTCATTGGAGCATTTTGCATTTTCAGATTTGAGATGCTCAACCAGTATAAATGCAATATTCCAAAATCTGAAAAAGTCCAAAATCTGAAATACTTTTGATCCCAAGTATCTTGTATGAGGGACATTGCTTACCCTATGTGTGTGTGTGTGTGTGTGTGTGTGTGTGTGTGTTTATATATCTATATATGCTTCCTTATTTCCTTTTTTTTTTTTTTTAAGACAGAGTCTCAGTATGTCACCCTCAGTAGAGTGCCTTGGTGTCACAGCTCACAGCAACCTCCAACTCTTGGGCATAAGTGATTCTCTTGCCTCAGCCTCCCAAGTAGCTGGGACTACAGGCACCCACCACAACGCTATTATTATTTTTGTAGTTGTCATTGTTGTTTAGCAGGCCCCGACTATCTCCAACCCACCACCTTCAGTGTTTGTGGCTGGCGCCCTACTCACTGAGCTATGGGCGCCAAACCTATTTCCTCTTATTTTTTTTAATTTTTATTTTTTTAGACAGTCTCACTCAGTTGCCCTGGGGTAGAGTGCTGTGGTGTCATAGCTCCCAGCAACCTCAAACTCTTGGGCTCAAGTGATCCTCTTATCGCAGCCTCTCAAATAGCTGAGTCTAAAGGTGCCTGCTACAATGCTTGGCTATTTTTAGAGATAGGGTCTCACTCTGGCTCAGGCTGGTCTCAAGCTCCTGAGCTCATGCAATCCACCCACCTCAGCCTCCCAGAGTGCCAGGGTTACCCATGTGAGCCGCCACTCCGAACCCTTATTTCCTCTTTCTTACGCAAAAGATAACAAAGAATATTCAGTACTCTTTTTCACTTTACAATATATCCTGGAAACCACCCCATATCACCTTATAGAGATATTCCTCATTTTTTTTTTTCTGTACAACCATGTAGTACTCCATCAAGTGAAGATATCATAGTTTATTTAACCCATATGCTTGATGCTTAGGTAATTTCTACTTTGCAAGAATAAATATTTCTGAATAGCCTTGAAAATAGGTATTTCCTTGCAGTTACAGATATATTTTAAGGGTAAAGTCCTAAAAGTGGTATTGCTGGGTGAGAGGGTGAATATGTGCATATTTAGTTTTGTTGGATATTGCCAAGTTTGCCCTCCATTTTGCATTCCCACAATATACATAAGCATTACTCCACAGCCTTTTTAACAGAGTACATTGTCAAGCTAGAACATGTGTGCTAGTCTGATAGGTGATATCTCACTGTAGTTCTTTCTTTTTTTTTTTTTTTAATAACAGATGCATTGAGGTATAGTTCACATACTGTACAATTTACCCATTTAAAGTGTACAAGTTAGTGGCTGTTAGTATATTCACAGAGTTGTGCGGCCATTACTACAATCAATTTTAGAACATTTTCATCTCCCGAAAAAGAAACTCCTAACTCATTAGCCACTCCTCTTCCTTGCTCTCTGTAGCCCCTGGGAATCACTCTTTTTTGCCTCAATAGAGTTGCCTATTCTGGATATTTCATATAAATGGAATCATGCAATGTGACCTTTTGTGTCTGGCTTCTTTCAGCATTATGTTTTGAAGGTTCATCTATAACATTTCCAAACTTCATTCTTATTGTGGTTAACCAATATTCCACTGTGTGGATATATATTAATGCTACATTTTCTTTATTCATTCCTCAGTTAATGAACAACTGAACTGTTTCCACTTTTTGGCTATTATGAATGCTGCTGCTGTGAACATTTGTATACAAATTTTTATGTGGACATATGTCTTTCTCTCTTGGGTATATATATCTTAGAAAGGAATTGCAACTCTGTGGCTAATCTTTGAGGAATTGCCATACTGCTTCCCAAAGTGGTTGCAGCATTTTACATTCCCACCAAAAATGTGTGAACATTCCAATTTTTCCACACCCTCACCAACACTTACTATTTGTTTTAATGATAGCCATCCTAGTAAGTGTTCAAAGTATAGTTTTAATTTTCACTCTTACTACAAGTGAATTTGAATATCTTTTCACATGTTTAAGGGTCATTATATTAATAGTATCTTTTTAGGTGAATTGTCTGTTCATGTCTTTGGCTGATTTTAAACTTTTAAACTTTCTCCCCTCAAATTTTGAAAGTTCTATGTCAAGACATTAGTACTTTATCTGTGATGTATGCTGCAAATATTTTCTCTCAGTTTGTCATTAGTCTTTTGACTTTTTAATGGTGTTTTTAGCAGCACTGAATAATGGTATGAGTGTAACAGCCCAGAGTTGTGAGTGGATAGACAGAATGTGGTATATCCCCTTGAGGAATGCTGTTCAGCAGTAAGGACTGGGTATGGTAGTTCACACCTGTGATCCTAGCACTTTGGGAGGCTGAGGTGGGAAGACGGTGTGACACTACGAGTTCGAGACCAATCTCAGCAATATAGCAAGACCTCATCTCTACAAAATATTTTTAAAAATTAGGTATGCATGCAGGTTCAAGCCTGTAGTCCCAGCTACTGGAGGCTGAGGCAGAAGGGTCACTTAAGCCCAGGAGTTTGAGGTTGCAGTGAGCAATGATCATGCCACTGTACACTAGCTTGAGCAACAGAGTGGAACCTTGTCTCAAAAATGAATACATAAATAAATAAATAAATAAATAAACTAAAAAATAAAAGGGAACAAGCTATGCATACATGGAATGACATACATGTACCTCAAAAATGTTATGCTCATTGAAAGAAGGCAGATATAAGAGACCACATATTATATGGTTTCATTTATATTAAATGTCCAGAAAAGTTAAATACACAAGGAAAGAGTGGTTGTCTGGGGAAGGGGGGGTCAGTGTGAGAAATGGGATTATTTACAGTAAACATGCACATGGGGTGATCAAATGTTCTAAACTATGATAGTGATGTACAACTTGGTAAATTTACTAAAACATTGAAGTCTATACTTGTAATAAGTTGTGTGATATGTAAAATATGCCAGTTATATATTTTTTTTTCAGTTTTTTTTGGGGGGGCAGGGCCGGGTTTGAACCCACCACCTCCAGTATATGGGGCCAGCACCCTACTCCTTTGAACCACAGGCGCCGCCCTATAATTTTTTGTAGATAGTCAAATTTATCAAGATTTTCTCTTACTGCATTTGGATTTTGAGTTAAATTGGTAAAGTTGTTCTTACACCCAAAGGCTACAAAAGAACTCACTGTTTTCTTCTGGTACTTGTATGGTTTTTTAAAAAAATAATTTACATCTCTAATCCATTTATTCTTTTGTATTTTGGGAGGTATAGATCTAGTTTTATGTTTTTCCAAGTGGGTATTGTGTTGCCTACCAACATTTATTGAAAAGTCCACTTTTAGGCTGGGTCTAGTGGCTCATGCCTGGAACTCTAGGAGGCACCATAAGCACTCTAGGAGGCCGAGGTGGGTGGATTGCTCAAGCTCAGGAGTTTCAGACCCCGTCTCCACTAAAAATAAAAAAACAGGCAATGCATCGTGGTGTGCCTGTAGTCTCAGCTACTCGGGAGGCTGAGGCAAGAGGATCTTGCTTGAGCCCAGGAGCTATGATGCCTCAGCACTGCCTGGGGCAACAGAGTGAGACTCTTTCTCAAAAAAAGAAAAAGAAGTCCACTTTTGCACAGTGATTTGAGATGTCACATTATTATATACTAAATTTCTGTGTGTACTTCAATCTATTTCTGGATTTTCTATTATATCTCATTGGTTTGCCTATTTTTTTTTTTAGACAGAGTCTCAAGCTGTCGCCCTGGGTAGAGTGCTGTGGCGTCACAGCTCACAGCAACCTCAAATGCTTGGGCTTAAATGATTCTCTTGCCTCAGTCTTCCAAGTAGCTGGGACTACAGGCACCTGCCACAATGCCCGGCTATTTTTTTGTTGCAGTTTTCATAGTTGTTCAGCTAGCCCAGGCTGGGTTCGAACGCGCCAGTCTTGGTGCATGTGGCTGGCACCATAACCACTGTGCACAAGTGCCAAGCTATGGTTTGCCTATCTATTAATGCTATCTTTTGATATCTTGTAGGGCTAGTTTGCCCTTGTAATTTTTCCTTTATGATGTTTTCCATGTTATCTTTAGGATCAACTTGACTGGTTCCATAAAAACATTTTCGTTATTTTCATTGGGATTGCATTGAACTTATTAACAACTGGCCAGGCACAGTGGCTCATGCCTGTAATCCTAGCACTCTGGGAGGCCTAGGTGGGCAGATTGCCTGAGCTCAGGAGTTTGAGATCAGACTGAGCTAGAGCGACACCCCATCTCTAAAAGAAAAATAGCCAAGCATTGTGGCAGGTGCCTGTAGTCTCAGCTACTTAGGAGGCTGAGGCAAAAGGATTGCTTGCGCCCAAGAGTTTCAGGTTGCTGTGAGCTGTGACTCCACAGCATTCTACCCAGGGTGACAAAGTGAGATGCTGTCTCCAAACAAACAAACAAACAAAAAAACCTTGTTAATAACTTAGGGAGAACCAAAATTTTAGTGTCAGCTGGGGTCCCCCCAAAAGACTACCTCAGAATGTGACCTTGTTTGGGAGTAGGGTTGGTGCAGATGTAAGTAGTTAAGATGAGGTCCTATTAGATTAATGTAAGCCCTTAATCTAATAACTTCTGTTCTTATAAAGAATTCTGCCTCAAGACTAAAACATAGCAATACTGCCTGCACATTTCCAGCTTGTTGGCTTGCCCTCAGAAGTATGTGAGCTAATTCCTTAAAATAAGTGTGTTTTCTCAGCACTAACAGAGATGTATTTTCCTATCCAAAAAGATGTGATGTGATGTCTTTTCATTTGTCAAATTTAGTTTTGTGTCTTTTAGGACTGTTTCAAAGTTGAACATTGATTCCTATATACATGCTTCTTAAAGGATAGCAGGCTAGATATAAAATTCTTGGCTTGTGATTTCTTCCCTTGTTTTTCTTAAAAATACTGCCGTACTCTTGCAATACTTTGTGTGTTACTCTTGAGAAGTCTGATCCCAGGCAAATTTTCTTTTCATGTGAGTAGTTTGACTTTTGCCTGGAAAGCTTAAGGATTTTGTTTTTTTTGGGGGGGGGACAGAATCTCACTATGTCACCCTCAGTAGAGTGCTATGGCTTCACAGCTCACAGCAACCTCCAACTCTTCGGCTTAAGTCATTCTTTTGCCTCAGCCTCTCAAGTAGCTGGGACTACAGGCACCTGCCACAACGCCTGGCTATTTTTTTTTTTTTTTTTTTTTTATAGTTGTCATTGTTTAGCAGGGCTGGGCCGGGTTCGAACCCGCCAGCCCTGGTGTATGTGGCTAGCTCCCTAACCACTGAGCTATGGGCACCAAGCCAGGACTTTTCCTTTGTCTTTATAGTCTAAAATTTTATTAACATGTTTCAGAGTTAATTAATTCAGGTCAATTTTCCTAAGCACACAGTGGGTTCTTTCAATATGTAGATTTTTTTCCTATTATTTCTGGAAAGTTTTCTTGTGTCTGAGTTTTAAAAAATGAACTCTCAACCTTCCTTTTCTTGTATTTGGCACTATTGCCTAGAGAGCATGTAATGAGGGAAGTACTGCTAACACCTACACAATGCATGGCATCTATTAGAACTTTGCTTTACCTTGAGTTTTCGGGAAAAAGGAAAACCTCTTTTCCATGACAAAAAAAAAAAAAAAAAATTAGGGTTCTTTCATTGTTTTTCTTCAGGGATTCTTATAATACACATATGTTGGTGGAGTTTTTCTGTGTATTTTCCATCTCAACCGCTTTTTCTCTGATCCTGTTTACTTATTCACCTGCTTTTCATTTTCTCATCCCCCCTTCTTTATTCAATGTCCTTTGTTAGATTTCCATTTGAATCTCTTCTTCTGTGGGTGATGTACTTAATTCACTTCCAAGACAGTTGTCTTTTACTTTGACTACAATTTCGTTCCTGAGTTCAATTAACTCTCATGCCCTTCACTCAACTCTCTGCTTCTTGTTCATTTCCATTCTTAGTTTTTACATTTCTGATTTTAGGACTTTATTTATGTATTTATTTATTTAGACAGAGTCTCACTATGTCACCCTTGGTAGAGTGCCATGTATTACACCTCACAGCAACCTCAGACTCACTGTCACCCTTGGTAGAGTGCCGTGAACTCACGGCTCACAGTCACTTCAAACTCTTGGGCTTAAGTGATTCTCTTGACTCAGCCTCCCAAGTAGCTGGGACAACAGGCGCCCGCTACAACGCCTGGCTATTTTGTTGTTGTTGTCATTGTTGCAGCCCTGGTGTACGTTGCCAGTGCCCTAAACCACTGAGCTATGGGCACCAAGTTGTATTTTTTATATTTAAAAACATGTTTGAGGGTACATAATTCAATTTGGATTCTTGTATTACAGTTTTCTTGTGCTTCATGGTTGGCTTTTATGGGGAGAACATTCATCAGCAGATGCTTACTTTCTGTTTTCTTCTTAAAGTAGCTATTCATTAAGTTGATTTAATTTTTTTTTTCTTACTCTTAGGTATTTTGTAGAGTTTCTAGTTCAATAAATTGCATCCTCATTTTCCTCTCAAAGAGGAAATAGAATTAGTGCCAGACAAGGTAGGGTGAAGTGGAGGGACAGGCAAGTGATCAGCGGGGGTAGTCTTTTATTTTTAATTTCAAATCCATGGTGGACTAGTATTTTTGTAACTACGATAAAAATGAATTACACTAAAAATGAATTTTTAAAAATGATATAAAAAATACACCCAATTGTTCTATTGTATTTAGCAGATAAGATTTATTTTTAATAATCAGAAGAAACACAAGAAAAAAATTAAAACTAGTCTTTGAAAGTATATATTGGCAATTAAGATAATCACTACAAAGTATATATTGGCAATTAGAGATAATCACTACTCATAACTTTCATTCTATAAAGGTAGTTATGAATCAGTGCCATTTCCCCATATGAAACAACTAATATGCACACTTTGAATAAAAACTGTGTATACTGGGCGGCGCCTATAGCTCAGCGGGTAGGGCACCGGCCACATAGACCAAGTCTGGCAGGTTCAAAGCTGGCCCAGGCCTGCTAAACAACAATTGCAACATAAAAAATAGCCGGGCATTGTGGTGAATGTCTGTATTCCCAGCTACTTGGGAGGCTGAGGCAAGATAATTGCTTAAGCCTGAGTTTGAGGTTGCTGTGAGCTGTGATGCTACGGCACTCTACCAATGGTGACATAGTGTGACTCTGTCTCAAAAACAAACAAACAAACAAACCCTGTGTATATCAAGAAAGTTTTTGGCCAGGCATAGTGGCTCACACCTATAATCCTAGCACTCTGGGAGGCGCAGGTGGGTAGATTGCCTGAGGTCACAGGTTTGAGATCAGCCTAAGCAAGAATGAGATCCTGTCTCTAAAAAAGAAATACTTGTGGCGGGCGTCTGTAGTCCCAGCTACTTGGGAGGCTGAGACAAGAGAATCACTTGAGTTTGAGGTTACTGTGAGCTATGACACCAGGACACATTCTATGAGGATGACAAGTAAGTCTGTCTAAAAAAAAAAAAGACAGTTTTTAATGTGACAAATAAGCTTGGTTGCTTGTTAATCTATCTAATTTAGGTTGGACTGTTGACAGCACTACACACCAAGAATGATAAATAGCTAAAAGTATTTCTATGTTTTGCCTTAATAACATATAGAGAAACTAGTCTCACAAAGGTATGTTGACAGGAATACAAGGGGATATTTTAAAGTAACTCACCAAGCTCAGGATATTCATTTTTAATTTTCATCCAAAATAAAAAGCAAGTGATGATTGATTCCCCAAATATGTCTTCAAACCTTTATTCTGTTCCAACAATTTATGATGTAAAAGTTAGAGTTAAATATAAATTCTGGATTTTATATGCTTTTGGGTAACAGCAAACTAACCTTAAAATATCTCCACTATGACATAACTTCGTTGTGCATGACTGGGCTGTAGGTTGTTCTGTATGTGACTCACTAAGCAAGCTTTGCAATTCCCAAACTGGTCTGTACCTTGGAGAGGCTGAGGAGGGAGGATCGCTTGAGGCCAGTAGTTTGAACCAGCCTGGGCGACAGAGTGAGACCCTGTCTGTACAATTTTTTTTTTTAATTTTTGTTGTTTATTAATTTTCTTATTGTTAAATCATAGCTGTGTACATTAGTGCAATCACCTGTACCCATTCTAAGATGCACCATAGACGTGGCCCCACCTATTACCCTCCCTCCACAAAAACCTCCCCCCTCCCGTCCCCTTCCTTGGCCCTTTCCCCATAGTCTTGTGCTATAGTTGGGTTATAGCTTTCATATGAAAGCTATAATTGAGCTTCATAGTAGGGCTGAGTACATTGGATACTTTTTCTTCCATTCCTGAGATAACTTTGCTAAGAAGAATATGTTCCAGCTCCATCCATGTAAACATGAAAGAGGTAAAGTCTCCATCTTTCTTTAAGGCTGCATAGTAT
>CAUYPK010067477.1:0-48010 GCA_963574355.1 Loris lydekkerianus | reverse complement strand
TGGCGTCACACAGCTCACAGCAACCTCCAACTCCTGGGCTTAGGCAATTCCCTTGCCTCAGCCTCCTGAGTAGCTGGGACTACAGGTGCCCGCCACAATGCCCGGCTATTTTTTGTATTGTTGTTGCAGTTTGGCCAGGGCTGGGTTTGAATCTGCCACTTCCTGCATGTGGGGCCAGCACCCTACTCCCTTGAGCCACAGGCGCCGCCCAGGAACCTTTTTTTTCTAGTTTCCCTAACAGATGCCAAACAGTTTTTATGAAATCTTATTACCCCTAGTAAATGATTTTTTCTTTTTTAAATTTGGGAATTTCTAATTCATTTCATTAGAGTCTAGGCAATTGTCCAATACCTGGAAAGTAGCACTACCTTTATTACAGCGGTTCTCAAATTCTTCAGTCTCCAGAAGCCTTTACACTATTGAAAATTATTGAGGACTCCCAAGAGCTTTTGTTTATGAGCTCACATCTGTTTACATTTACTATAGTAGAAATGAAAACAGAACATAAAACAGTATTTATTAAATCATTTCAAAATATTAGTAAACTTAGTGTATGTTAACATAAATTATATATTTTTATGAAAATAATAATCTTACAAAGAAAATTAGTGAGAAAAATGGTGTAAGTTTTATGTTTGGCCTAATAGGAAACAGCTATATTCTCATGTCTCTTTCTACAGAAAATCTATTACAGTAAGTTACTTTGATTGAAGTACATGAAAGAAATCTAGGCTTTAGACACATAATGTAATTAGAAAAGGGAAGAGTATTTTAATGGTCATGTCAGATAATTGTATTTTTCCTTAATACTATACCAATATTTTAACACCTCGTAATTTCCTAAAGATTAATTGCAGTGTGAAATCTGAAACAATATCAATGAATTTTCATACTCTGTTACATTAAAATCCATTGCTTGTCACTTTGAATAGATCTTTTACCTATTTGGGATTTTGTAATGTTGCATTAGTCATTTGGAGAATACTGATTCACTGAGTTACGAACTTCTGTTTTAAATGTTAACATGCTAACATTATCAGAATCAAATTAACACATGGATATACTATCAAGAAATCACATTTGTTGATATTGCCAGTTGTCTTATCTGAAAATTCTATGTATCAGCAAGCTGTCAAGCTCAAAGGGATGGATTCAGGTTTCTCAAAATTTGAATTTTCTCTTGAAAACTCTTATTTACATTTGAGTAAATGTTTACCAAATGCCTAATAACTATAGTTTGTGGGCCAGTTGTTTAAAAATAATAATAAAGTAGCTAATTCATCTTGAAATTCAAATAATCATCCAAGTGCTTTTCATTGAGAAAACCATCACCTTTGCATATATCTCTTCAACAGAAGTACTGTATATAGGAACTGCATATTTTGTCACTCAAATTAAGATAAAGGCCTATACTTAAGGGATGAGATTTAATAAATTTTTTTTTTTTTTCCCACATTTCTTAAGTGAAACCGGCTTTTTTTCCTTTTGCAACAGCGTGGCAGTAAATGCACTGACTGCTAATACAGTTTGGCGATTTGATTGGTGATAGCAATTTTAACCCCCATTGCTTTTGAACTATTATCATAGCAGTCAGCACAGTGAAAAGGCAGATAATGTCTTAGTATTTTATGAAAGTAATTCTGACCTCATAGACCACCTGACAGGACTCAGTGATCCCCAGGGACTCATAGACCATTCTTTGAAACCAGTGCTTTATTCAGTTAATGAAACACAGTTGTAATTGCCTAAGTGATTCTGATATGTAGATTCTAAAGTGGAGAGATGAGAAGAGCATGAGGTAAATGATAAGACAAGTCATTTGACCTTCATTCTTTTGTAAGATAGCTTCTAGAGCTGGCATAAAAAATGGCCACAGCAGGAAGTAGGCACAGCTTTAGTAATTAGCACCTTAGAGTGACCCAGGTGTACTTGCATTTTAAGTATTACAGCATTTGGGAAAACAGCAGGAGTGCCTGCTTCCTTCTATTGAATACTAAATAATTACTTCTTTTAAAAGTCTAAGCCATGCTGCATAATAATAAACTAGATTCTTCATGCTATTTCTTAAATTCACATCTGTCAGGAATATTCTTGAGATGTATATGTTAGATGAGGGCAGAAGGACAACTGTACATTCTTGTAAAATGATTTGTTCCTCATAGTATGAAATTCTCTGCCAGCAATAAGTATGTATCTTCTAATGTATGCTGTTTAGTTAAGTGTAAAGATTATAGAATTTTTCTAAAAATGAGTTGGCCCCCAAAAGCTCTCTCATTATAGCAGAAATGCAAAAGTGAAGAATTAGCCAGGTTTGTAAAATCTTTATTAAGCTAACAGAACACTATTAAGCAAAATATAATTTTAGTTTTTGTCCATATGTTTACTGTTAACATAGTGACTGGTCTTATGTATTCTTAAGAGACTATACGTATTGCTATTTTCATTCAAGTTTAGTTGTATTTTAAGCAGCTATGATTTAATAATAATAAAAAATAAAAAAAAAAAGAAGCAGTCCAATAAAGGTCCTGTCTTACCATTTTTCTTAAAGGCTTTTAAACTTGTATTTCTGTTTTACACATAAAAAGTCTTTGGATTGATTTGTAATGTTCAGGTATCCATTTTAATAAAAATCTCATTTATTTAAAGTGAACACTAAATTATATAATTATTTTCTCTCTCTTTTTTGTCTTTCCAACTATATTCTTACCCTAAATTCCTGCTTTCTTTGTATAATAATAGTATTTTCATTCCCATATGCAGTTTCCAGCATTTTTCCAGTGTTCTTGCTCATTTGGAAAAACGTCATCCACTTTTTCTCTGTTTTTCTCATCTCCTCTTTGTTTCATACCCATTTTTATCTGGCAAAAAAATGGCATACTGCTCTCTCTAGTCCAGTAAGTTAAAATGTTCTCTGACCACTTAGCCAACAACAAAAGGCTTGTATGATCATCCTTGTTGACTTGTAAACTGTTAACACCACGGTGGATTTCAGTGAACTGAGAACTATCTTTTCAGAATGGGATACATGGATATCACTTGTTGCTTAATTGTTTTTTTCCTACACTTTGTTCTTATAGAAATTCTTGATGAAGGAGACAGTGATTCAAACACAGATCAAGATGCTGGAAGTAGTGAGGAAGAAGAGGAAGAAGAGGAGGAAGAAGGAGAAGAAGATGAAGAAGGTGAAAGTGCAGTTTATTCAGATAATATTGTAAAATACCCTAAAATTACACTAATTCTAACGTAACCCTCTAAAATAGTGGTTCTCAATCTGTGAGGGGACTTGGGAGGCATGGGGCTCAGCATTTAGCTGGTAAAGATGAGGGATGCTGTGAAACATCCTACAGGTGACAGGACTCTGTGCTGAACAATAAAGAGGATCCAGGTTGAAATGCCAGTATTGCCAAGATGGAGAAACTCTGCTCTCAAAGTATCAAAGGAGTATTATGGTTTTGATTACAGTGCAAACTGACTGGATATTTGCCGTTGATTTGGCATAATAGGGTGGGGGGAGCTAAAAGCTGCATTTGCAGAAGCAGACATGGTGATATGCTTGCTCTCTCTTTTCAGTCTTGATTGTATTATTTCGCAGAAAAATAAATGTTTAGTTAAAACATCAGAATATGCATAAACTGGTCAGTACTGTGTGTATTATATATTTGAAAATATTAAAAGTATAGCTTTTTTCGGGTATAATAAAGTTTTTTCTAATGGTTTCTTTATTGAAATCATCTTTTAATTATCCATGTACTATATTTTACATCAGAATTTCTTTGTTTTATGTGAAGATACTGTTCAAATAAAACTATTTAGATTGATGTGTACATATAAATATTTATAAGGAAAGTTTTCCTGTTTTAAATAAGAACATTTTGACAAAAACGTGTGTTTATTATATATTGGATCCATTTTAACTGTCATGATGATCCAGTGTTTTCTGAAACTGAATTTCTACTCATAAATTATACTTCTCCCAAATTATCAATATCTTGTTTATAACTCTAAAAATAATATTTTACCAAACAGCAGCATGAGTCTGGCCTTTTACAATGTGTGAATGAGCATGAGACATAGAAACAAAAACGACTTTTTTGACTTCGAGTTAACATTATAATAAAGCAAAAGACTTGAAATAGTTGCTCTGAATTCTACAAACACTAATTATATTACTAATAACTGATTTAGTACTATAATACTAACAGAAAAGAGTATAGTCTGCGAGTTACAAACATCCAACTTATATACAACTAGCATTTACAAATGGAGGCTATTATAGGTAATATGTAAATATACCTGTTCCGACTTACATAACAAATTCAACTTAAGAATAAACCTATAGAACCTGTCTCACTTGTAACCTGGGGGCTACCTGTATTACTAAGTTTGAGAAATTCTTAGTAGATTTATTAAAGAAAATAATATAGAGATACATTTTAAGTTCTTCACATTTATTTTTGCAATTTTGCAATTTTTTTATGTTGAATTTCTTTCAGGACAAAAAGTGACTATTCATGACAAAACAGAAATTAATCTGGTCTCATTTCGTCGTACAATTTATCTTGCTATTCAGTCAAGGTAAGACATTGGCTTAGTTGATCCTTTATTGATTGAATGATTAATTGATAGATATTATTTATTGATAAGGAGATCAGGGATACATTTTAGAATCTGATAACAGAAAACTAAATACCATTTTAGCATTCTCAAACCACATAGGCCTCTACCTTTATCCCCTACCCATACACATAGTTTCCTATAGTTAGTTCTTTGCTTTAAAAAATTCTTTACTTATTTGGAAGGTCTACTTGTGTTACATAATTAAATGATTTTTTAACTGTGTCATATAATTAAATATCAGTAATAAAAATCTGAAAACAACTGTATTGCAAGGTAGCACAGGAAATGTAAATTTTTTTCCTAATTTGGTTTCTAATTCTACTTCTAAGGAGAGAAATGCTATTTTGATGACTTTTGAACACTGATTTGCTATGTAGATGTAAATGAATATACTGTATGGAAATAGGAATCAGGTTTAGGTTTTGAGGTTTTGAAGTAATGTTAAGATTAGAACTACAATGATACCATAAAAACAAAACCTATTCCCTTTGAAGGCTGTGAATTTGGTTTTAAAGAGAAATGAGAATATTAAATTCTTACCACATCTGTTTTGTATACAAATCAAACTATTAATTTTGGGCACAGTGTTTACATTTTACACTGGAGGAGAAGAGTCTTTAGCTGTCACAGCTCACAGCAACCTCAAACTCTTGGGCTTAAGAAATTCTGTTGCCTCAGCTTCCCAAGTAGCTAGGGACTACAGGCGCCCGCCACCAAGGCCCGGCTGCTTTTTGGTTAACTTGTCATTGTTTGGCAGCCTTTATTCAAACCCACCAGCTCTGGTCTATGTGGCCAGCACCCTAGCTGCTGAGCTATACGCGCCGAGCCTGTGTTCTTGTTTTGTTACTAGGTTAAGTATATTTTTGTTTAGCATGATGTAATACAAATATGATTCATGAGCAGGAGTTGTCTTGTTTTCAGTCTGAAAATTTTTTGGCTTAGATACATCTTCAAATAGAAGACTGTTAAACAGCAAAACATTGATTGGAATTTTAGGGGGGATTTATCTTTACCTATTTCATTTTTTTTCTTATGAAAAAGAAAATTATTACATTTTTTTCATATACACCTAAAATAAAAGATGAGTAGTTTATTATAGGTATACATCAATAGAGTTTGTTCTTTCATTTGTGCCTATTTTAGAAATTAATCATAATCAGTTCTAAGCAGCAGACTTAATATTTACTACCACTATGACCATTAAGTTTGAAGGGTTGCAGTGGAGCCCTTTGAATAGTTATTTAAAAGAATCCTAACCTTGATAATTCATGAATTACACAAAAGACTTGAAAAATTTAAACATTAAGAAACAAGTAACAGGCTCGGTACCTGTAGCTCAGCAGCTAGGGCGCCAGCCACATATACAGGAACTTGTGGGAACAATGACAACTACAATTAAAAAAAAAAAAAGCCGGGTGTTGTGGTGGGCACCTGTAGTCCCAGTTACTTGGGAGACTGAGGCAAGAGAATCACTTAAGACCAAGAGTTTGAGGCTGCTGTAAGCTATGATGCTACGGCACTCTACCTAGGGTGACAGCTTGAGACTCTGTCTCAAAAAAAAAAAAAAAAAAAAACAAAAGAAACAAGTAGCAGCTACAATTATACAATGGTACTAGTTCTAGTAGCAGTTATTGCTATCTTGTATGTTGGTATCTTTTTGTTGTTTTAAAAATTATTAATATTATCTAAATTCTTAATTTATAATTGACATAATAATTGTACATATTCATGGGGAACAGTGTAATGTTTCAGTATATGTATGCATTGCATAATGATCAAATCTGGGTAATTACCAATTTATCTTTTTTTCCTTTTTTTATGGTGTCAGCATTCAAAAATCTTCCCATCTGGTTACATTGTTATTTCCTATAGTCACCCTGCTGTGTAATGTGAACCAAGGACTTACTGTCCATGCCATTTGACTTTTGTTTTTCATTATTATGTTTCCTAAAGAAATAAATATTGACAAATATTTGTGTAGTTTATATTTTTATATATATACAGAAGTTTATATTTTTATATATATACAAAAAAATACACAAATTTTATAAAGAAATAAATATTGACATATGCAGAATTGTTTAGTGCCAAAAAAGAGACAATCTTATTTTTCAGCAAAAATAAAGTGTCCAATCTCTGCCACCAGTGAAAATTAAATTATTGGAGAATGGTTTTAAATGTGGACAGATGGTCTGATATAGTGTTAAAGTGAGGAAAAACTATGTAGAACTGTGCTTATGGTATTATTTTAACTATAAAAATAAGCAGATTCTAGAAATAATGTATAAACATATCAACAGAAGAAATCTTGTGGGAGGTTGGATTATAGATTTTATAGTGTCTTTTTTCCAAGTTTTTTGTATTTATTAAAAATGTTATTTTTATAATAACCAGGCTAGGAATTAAGAATAGAATGTAATTTTCAAGTCAGATGGCTATGAGGGCATCTCATATAATCAGTTCACCTTTGAAAATGAACCTGCCAAACAACAGTGACAACTACAACGAACAAAAAAGCCGGGTGTTGTGGCAGGCACCTGTAATCCCAGCACTCTGGGAGGCCGAGGCGGGTGGGTTGCCTGAGCTCATGGGTTTAAGACTAGCCTGAACCAGAGTGAGATCCCATCTCTAAAAAAAAAAAACAGGCATCGTGGCGGGCACCTGTAATCCCAGCTACTGGGGAGGCTGAGGCAAGAGAATCGCTTGAGCCCAGGATTTTGAGGTTGCTGTGAGCTGTGATGCCATAGCACTCTACTGAGGGCAACATAGTGAAACTTTGTCTCAAAAAAAAAAAAAAAGAAAGAAAAATAAAGAAAACCTTGTGAACAAAACTGTTCTAGCAACTGATATGTGTGAGGATTTCATTATTTCTTTTTGTTGACCGATCTCCACTACTCTTACCTTCTCACTGTTATGGCTCCTTAAATTACTCTATTTGCATAAAACATAAAACTACACAATTGTCTTTGCTATTGAAAATAATGTTTTTCTGTTCTTGCTTTTAAATGATATTCTAGTCTGACTGCAGTGTCAAAGCTGTAACATTGGGACAGATGGACCACTGTGTTCCCCCCAGTGTAAATTTATATCAGTTGGACAAATCAGCAAAACTGTTTGTACAGACAACTTAAAAACTGGCATCATTTAAAGAAGACAGTAATTTAGTAAATGTCTTCTTTTTCTTTACCCTTCCTTCAATCACTGAATTTGTGTTAAACTTGTAATACATTTTATTTAGTAACTTAAGATAAGACTAAAATGCCAAGAAATTTTAATTCATTTAATATTTACAATTGCTGTAACTTAAAAATGATCTTGGTGTAGGGGGTCATTAAAATAAAATAACAAAAAGGAATATTTAGCTACATTTGCATTTCTCTTTGATACTTAATAGATAAAAAGAATGTAGTAAAGTAAGTTTCTTCATCAATCACTTGCTTTTCACAAATTTATTATTTTTCTTTTTTTTTTTTTTTGTTTGTTTGTTTGTTTGTATTTGAGAGACAAGGTCATGTGCCTGGGCTAGAGTGCAGTGGAACAATAATAACTCACTGCAGACTTCAACTCCTGGACTCAAGCAGTCCTCCTACTTCAGCCTCAAGAGTAGCTAGGACTATAGGCATTAACAAGTATGCCTGGCTAGTTTTTTGTTTTGTTTTGTTTTGTTTTTAATTTTTTTGTAAAGACAGGGTGTCATTTTGTTGCCCAGGCTAGTCTTAAACTCCTGACCTCAGCCTCCCAAAGTGCTGAAATTATGGGTGTGAACCACCATGCCCAGCCTGTTTTTCATAAATTTCAATGTTTGTGTGTGCATACTAATTCTTAACAAAAGCTAGGAAAAAAAGTCGCATCTTTTTTTCATACTTTTGGTATTGCTATATTATTGAAGTTTGTGAACTACAGTTTAATATTGTTAAATTATTGTTTAATATTACCTGTTATAAAATCTCTTACCTGGTAACGTTCTTTTTTATTTTTGCTAGCTTTTTATTTGATAAAAATATACCATCCTGAATTATTACCTTGTTGTGCTTATGAAACCCAATAAGTAATGGAAGCTAAGAAATACAGATGAATGGCAAAACTAAATTCATACTCATTATATTTCAGTGGGTGATGATTTTAAACTGCTGATATCAAAAGAAAAGGAGAGTTTGAACTTTCTACAGAAGATACAAATATATTAGCATTATTTCTAAATCAATAAGCAAATAGCAAATTGATTTGCTAATTTCTTAGGTGAAGTATACTGAAAATATTTTCAATTCAATTCCTATGAATGCTGTAAAAGCGTATTTTTTCCTTGCAAGTTATTTTGTTTTATTTATTATTTTTATAGTTAGTTTTTATAAAATGTAGAACCCTTATAATTGGGTGTGAACCAAAATAACTTGTAAAAACAGTAATTAAGCAGTGAATATCATGCTGAGCACCTGAAACCTCTTTCACCTCTTCCCAACTTGGAAGAGAAATACGTAAGTTTGGAATATCTTGTAAAAGTAGATGTGGTCACAGTATGATAGAATATATTGTTTACTCTTCCACACTGAAATTTTAGTGTGTGAGAAATTTGATCTATGGTTGATCTCTTTTTGTCTCATCTGCAAAAATGAGAGGATTGCAAGAGTGTCTCTAAAACCTTCTGAAATCGTTTAACTGTAGAAACCTAAGTCAAGATAGTATCTGATAGGTGTTTTTACCTCCAGTTATTGTTATTAATTTAAGTGTGTATTTGTGACTGTTTTTTTTTTAAAGCATTTTAGATAGTTGTAAATGTTTAAGAAAAAAGTACTAACCCTTTAAAGCTTTTATTTCTTTGTTTTTGTGTTAAGCATCCTACCCATCATTTTACCTAAGCTTTTGAATATAGTTATTAGTCTTTTCCTTTCTTAGATTTACCAAAATAATGTTGAATAGGATAGATATCCTAGGTTTTCTCATGAATACCTTGAGCATTAGAAAACACTCTTTGAGATAAGAGACCTAATTACCCAGAGTAAGTGTTCTTAGGTTTGTCTTATAACACTAGATTTTCAAATCAGAATTGTTAATAAATTCTTCATGTGCCATTGTTACCCTATAACATTGGAAGGAAAAGATATGGCTAATATCTCAGAATTTACTACTATTATACTTCAGTGACCAATTTGAGCAGAAGATAACCATAACATGATTGCAGTAACAAGAACTTACAACACACTTTTTTATTGCTTTTTTCAACTAAAATGAAGAAAATCATATATAATACAAACCTTTTTCTCTGACTAGTTATGGCTTGAGGTTGGTTGTTTTGAGGGAATAATAAAAAAACAACATATGTACTTTCATCTTTTTTATTTTTACTTCTTTTAAATTCAGATTTTATTCACATACCATAAAATGTACCCTTTTCCAATATATGATGACATTCATGTTCTGCATAATACATTTCAGTTAACAACAGAACCCTTGTATGGTGGTGGTCCCTTCAGATTATAATATTATAATTTTACTGTACCTTTTATTTTGTTTTTTTGGTTGCAGTTTGGCTGTGGCCAGGTTCAAGCCCACCACCCTGTATATGGGGCTGGCGCCTTACTCACTGAGCCACAGACACTGCCCTGCTACAACTTTACTGTGTTTAGATATGTCTAGATACACAAACACCATTGTGTAATAGTTGCCTATAATAATCAGTACAGCAGGTTGTGCCATATAGCCTACGTGTTGTAACATATCATACCATCTAGGTTCATTTTAGTGGACTGTGTGGTGTTTTCACAATGGTGAAATCATGTTAAGTGATACATGATTATGGCTGATTTTAGCATATTCACAAAGTTGTACAATCACCACCACTACCTAATTCCTGAACATTTGATCATTGTGAAACAACCTTGAACTCCTTATTTCCTTAATCTACTGTCTGTGTCTATGGATATTTTATGTCAAGGGAATCATACTCTTTGTGGCCTTTTGTGCCTGGCTTCTTTTACTTAGCATAATGCAAGGTTCACCCATGTTGGTGCTTCCTTCTTTTAAAGTTAAGAGCTATGCTTTATTTATATACATAATATAATTATATGAAATTATAGTTAAAAGATTATTCAAAACAATCATTAAAGTAAGATTCTTATATATAAAAGATTGCTACCTTTTATGCTATAAGCTTTTAACCTATTGTGTTCTTATCCCCACAGTTTAGATTTTGAAGAATGTGCTCACAAATTGCTAAAAATGGAATTCCCTGAAAGTCAAACAGTATGTTAATAGTTTTTTTTTTTTTTCCTATTGGGAAATATGTGTTGGTTATAAAAACATTTAAGAGAGTTAATAGCTAGGTTTCATGAATTGAAGCAGTCCTCTGTCCTGAATATTCATTTTTAAAAGTAGCTTATTACAATTTTAAAATAACTAAAAACTGGGGTGTTTTGTAGAAGGTACTCCGATGAATTACCTTGTCTGCTTGAATGAGATGTGGGAATAGAGAGTCCTGAAACATGACACTTTACATAGAATATTTGAACGCTTTCCTATAAATCAAGTTGTAACATTATTACAATAGGAAATTTGTTCTTTAATGAATTACCTGATCCATCTTCTTCATACACTAAAAAAAACATTCTTCTGTAGTAGAAATTATAAGATGACAACACATGTTGTTAATGTTGCTATAGTTGGATATAAAGGAATCTGCATTATTTTTTTCATTCATCGTGTTAGTTCAACAAACAATGTATTCAGTTTATACAATGTGCAAGGTGTCAAGGATTTAGCAGTCTATAAAGTAAATACAGCTCCCACTTAGCCTTGTGGAACTCATTGTCTTACTTGGTCTACTTCTCTATTCAAAGTATCAAATTTAATGCCAAGGATAATAAGGAACAGTTGATAAGATTATCTTATTTTTTCTTCTAGCCTTTTTTTAACGTATTGTGTATGTATTGCTCTCTGTCCATCTAGATTTTAGGCCTTTAGAACCTGTGCCAACGCTCTGGTGATTTTGTTTTTCACGCCTTGCTTTACATGAGATAGACCTAGCACAGATGCCAGAGGGAATGTATGAGCCCTAATAGGCCATTTAGTTTCAGGTTCTTCTAGATATAAGTTCTTTGTCTTAAAAATTTAAATATGATGTATTATTGGGGTTGACAGACTATGTTGCCCAAACCTGCTGCCTATTTTTACAAATAACATTTTATTAGAACATAGCTATACTCAGTCACTGATGTATTGTGTGTGGCCATTTTCATATCACAGCATGAATAACTAGTTTTATCAGAAGTAAAATATTTACTTTCTGGTCCCTTGCAGAAAATTCTGGAAATGCGGTATAGAATTTTAAGAAAAGTTTATTCTTTCCAAATTTAAAGCATTCTTTTTTTTCCCTTTTAAATTTTCTTTATTAGTATATAATAATATAGTACCTATTTATACTCTGGCTGCATGCACTTGGTATATCATCATTGGAAGGAAATAAATTAGTAAATTAATCTTTAAAATTATAATTGACACTAAATTGAGTGTATGATCTTATAGTATTTAAGGAATATAGGTAAGTAATTACAAATTTTATTAATATTAATCTAGAAGATAATTATTCTAGAACTAACCTCAACATAGTTTGATAATATTTGTAAGAATATGTTAGTGCTTCCATTTTCATGCACTCTGAAGACTCCTAAAATTGCTGTAATATTTAATTAAAATGTAAAATATTTAATTATAAGCCAGAGGGAATTACTTATAATTGCATTGAGTTTAGGAAAGACAGTAATTTGTTTTGCAAGTAGTACTATTAGCAGTGCTATCAGCATATTACCCTGTCTTATTGTTTAAAACCCAATTAACTGCTATATTATTACAAAACATAATGTTGGTAGAAAAAGTTGAAAGTGAAGTTTAAGATAAATATATCAAGTTAACATAATGGGGAAGAATTTAGAAAAGCCTCATTTTTGAAAGTTTTTAGTACTGTATAAAATTTTGATACAGTACACCTTTTCAGAACTTACGTATTCAAAAACATTTTTTTAATTGAAATAGATTGAAACTAATCTGTTTTTAAAATTTGGTAGTATAATGGCATCTGAAAGTCACCCTATGTTTTAACGAGGTATTTGAGTGGATGCTTCCATGAGTAAACTAATACCAAGAACAAGTACCACCCAATCGATCTTTTTGCAGTGATGAAGATTAATACATTCTGTACCATCCACTACTGTAGCCACTAGTCATATATGGCTTTTTAGTAATCTAAATATGACTGATGTGATTAAGAAACTGAAATTTAAGTAGTAATTTAAATTTAAATAACCACATGTGGCTAGTGGCTACCCTGTTAGCACAATTTGGAGCTGCTTCTGGGTTCTTGCCCTGAGAACTCCTTCCTTTGGAGTCTCTGACACAATTATTTATATAGATATGTATAATAAATACCTATTGACCTTGTTTTTTTTAATATTTACATTTTTACTTAGGTTGCATTTCATATTTTTAAATATGATAGTATGTTAAAATTGTTAATTGAAAATAGAAAGGTAAAAATTAACTAAAAGAATATACATTTTTATAGGCTTCTTTTCTGTTTATAGAAAGCAAATAAATATGTACAGTTTGCATGTTTGGGGAAACATTTGTTTAACTTTCTGATAAGTGTTAAAAGAAAAAGGTTTAGTTGATTCTATACTGGTGATCAGAGAATGAGTATGTAACTTTTTCATTTTGTCTCTCTTAATTTTATGTTACTTGATTTTCTTCACCTGTGAAAATACTATAGTCAATACTTTATTAGGATTATTTCAGGAACTAATAAATAATATTTATTAATTAAAAATTTTTTATTAAGTATGAATCGTTTGTGGTGAAAGTACTTCCTGATTATTAATTCAATGGAATTTTCACAGAAATGTTTTCAAGGTAGCTAAATAGCTGATTGGACAACATATTCTAGCAGTTATACAATGATTATCTGTATAGATCTATGTATAGATAGATCCACATGCATAATACTTACTTTGAGGTGAGATAATTCAGGCTTTTTTGTTGTTATTCTTTTAAATACATTTTTCTTTCTTTCTTCCTTTTTGTTTTTTTTTTAATCCTGGAAGTGTTATTTAATTCAGAATGTTAACTAAAGGGAGCACAAATGTTTTGGCTACGTGAATTGCTTTTGTACAGTTAGAATCAAAGTTATAAGTGTACCTTTCATTCAGATAGTGTGCATTGTGCCCAGTAGGAGTAATTTTACCCATTCCCTCTTTGTTGAGTTTACTTAGATATGTGCACATGAGTGTTGATTGATTAGTTCCAGTTTAATAGTGAGAACATACAGTGTTTGGTTTTCCATTTTTGTGATATTTCACTTAGAAGAGTGGTCTCCAGTTCCATCCAGTTTGTTGCAAAAGGTATTAGTTCACCTTTTTTTATGACTGAGTAGTACTTCGTCATACATATCCCACATTTTATTAATCTGTTCATGTATTGATGGGCATAATTTGCAGTTGTGAATTGTGCTGCAATTCAAGTACAAGTGTACATTTTTTTCTTTATCAGACAGAGGTAATTTATGTTAACATTGAAGTTGTGTCCATTTATGAGTCTTCTGTATAGATTCGTCATGTTCTGCTGTTTCCATACTAACTAAATATATTCCTCAGCAGCTGAGTTTGTATTTTTGGGATATGTATTGTTAGATGTTGTGTTGGTGAAACTATATTTAAGAGAATTCTACATAGGATCCTTTAAGAATGCAGTATATGCCATCTTTCCCTGATGTATCTGTTTCATATCCTAGGTTTGTTTGAAGTGGTTCATACATATGCAAATTTAGAATTTTATAATTAATCTAACATAAATGACTGTAGAAGCTGTCAGACCAAAGGCTTTCAAAAAGTATGGTTAACACTGACGTTTTTATTTTGTGCTAATTACTGAAGTTCACAGAATTTTTAAAGTATTTTAAACCCTTATTTAAAAATGCAGGCAGTTGCTACCAACTGCTATCGTATTGGTAAATTATCATACAGTATACATCCCCATTGTTTTTCAAATCATTAATGTAGTATTTTATCCAAACAGAAAGAACTCTGCAACATGATACTTGATTGCTGTGCTCAACAAAGGACATATGAAAAATTTTTTGGCTTATTAGCTGGGGTGAGTTCCATCCTTTTTTTTTTTTTAATGCTACAATTTAATAGATGCACTAAAGGGAATTCTTAATGTGAATATTTTGAATTAATGATTCTTTTTTGTGGTATGACCTAATATAATGACATATCTTTGCTAAAAGTAAACTACTCTCTCTTTTCTTGGGGTTCCCACTGTCTTCAGCATCTTCCTTTGTCACTTTATTTTTGCAGTGCCTTAACTTTGCATATCATTTTCTAGAACTTTTTGAAATCTTAAATGCTTCATAACAATTTCCCAGGAGGACAATTAAATGCTATCTTGTCAAACTCTCAAAGTAGTTACCAACGTTAAGCACATGTTCAGGCAACACAAGTAAAGCATGAGCTAAAATATTTTTTTAAATCTAAGCTCTGCCCACAGGGTGGTAAAAATATATGTGTATATATACAAATGTATGTGTCTCTGATCAGCTACATGTATCATTTTGTTTTAGCATACAAATCTTAGGTACATAAAGCCATCATACACTACAAAAAGATTTAGTGATATGATGTATGTTCTTTGAAGATACATATATTGAGTTTTGTTTGATTCAGTAAATATATAAAGGTTTAATGTGTTCATGATTATATTGACATTGAATTTCTAATGGTGCTAATGTTCGGTTTTTTTATTTATTAGAGATTTTGTATGCTAAAAAAAGAGTACATGGAATCCTTTGAAAGTATATTCAAAGAACAATATGATACCATCCATCGCTTGGAAACAAACAAATTGAGAAATGTTGCTAAGATGTTTGCTCACCTTTTGTACACTGATTCACTTCCATGGAGTGTAAGTAGATGGGTCAAAATTTATACTTTCTTCCTAATTTCCTGTTGTTTAATAAATAGTAGTGTAAGCTCACAGTATTCCCGTTAGGAAATGTGCTTTAAAATGCAATGTATTCTAAACGTATTAGTAGAACTGTTGTCTTTGTGATTCTGTTCATGTAACATGAAATCAAAAAGCTAAGTAAATAATATAAAAGGAATACTATTTCTTATATTTAGACTAAACATCACAGTATGTTTTAATAGTAATGGCTAGGAATATTTTCAGGGACAGTATTATAGATTTTCATCTGATTTGTGTACACACATGTGAGCCCACTCCAGTTATAACATTATTTTGGTGGCAAATGTGTCTCTGAATTACTGTCCCTGTTTCCTAAGGGAGTAACTCTCCCTGAGTCCTCTTGTTAGGGTTCAAGAAGAATGACTTTCCTGACAGAATGTTTTCTTTTTTAGTAGACATTGAGGTTGGGTAAACGGTAGGGAAGATAATCCTGCATTGATAGTTAGATAAGGAAAGATACATTCTTAATGTGGAAATGTGCTCTGGATCAGAATTTCGAATGTATTCATTAAGCTGGCATTTGTTGTATAGCTACTGTTCATTCAACCATCATTATTTAGCCTGTGTTCTCATTCACAGAGAAGGGTACTGTGTAATATTTAGAGTAAATTATATATGGTCCCTGCTTTCAAGGTTACTGTATAAGAGCAGAGGTAAAATATGCCTTCAGCAATAGTACAAAAAAAAAGTTTATAGGTAGTTTATAAAAACTAAGTTACTAAAGGAATTTTTTTTTAAAAAAGAAAAGAGGATTACATCTAAGAGGAAATATGAGGATCATATTGTAGAATACCATACCTAATGGTATAATCAGGCAATGTCATCAAGCTTATAAACATTAGATAAGTTTTTGTAGTACTTTTAAGTACTGAGTATGTCCAGCTACTTTTTATTTTTTCAAGACAAAATTTCATTTATTTGTAATTAGAAATAAATATTTCACAATACATAATTATATATTGTTTTTGTGATTAATCACTATGCTTTAATGTTCAGTTTGTAACAATGAAAATATATCCTGCGTATAAGATATTTACATTACAATTCATAACAGTAGCAAAATTATCGTTATGAAGTAGTAACAAAAATAATTTTATGGTTGGGGGTCACCACAACATGAGGAACTGTATGAAAGGGTCGCGGCATTAGGAAGGTTGAGAACCACTGTTCCAGTGGCTGTCAGCATTCCTTGGCTTGTGGGCCACCTTGCACTAGTCTCTGCCTCTATGGTCACATGGCCTTCTGCTATTCTGAGTATATAAAATCTCCCTCTGCTTCCCTGTTACAAAGGTACACTTGATAGCTTTGAGGAACAACCCACATAAACCTGGATAATCTCCCCTTCTCAAGATCCTTGGCTTAACCACTTATACAAAGACTTTTTTGGAATGGGCTGCCTAGGGTTCCAGGGATTAGGATATAGGTATCTTTTGTAGGTCTGCTTTTCAGCCTACTACACCAGCCTTGCAATTCCTGAATGTTAGCTTCATCTCTATACCAGTCCAGCCAGCTAATCCTGGATAGCTACTTTAATAGATATTTGTAAGCTAATACTGGAGCCTAATTATAATAATTTTTTACTTTTTTTTTTTTTTAACCTTCTTTGAGAAAATGAAGTCAAAGTTTTAACTAATTGACAAATAGGTTTCTAGAACACATAGCCCATAAAAACTGGAGATTACTTTTATTTTTATTTGTCCTAAAATATCTTTTTTGGGAGTTTCAGTTTTCAAGCCATAATCTTAGTATTCAGAATAAACAATCATTCTTTCTGCCTGCTTTTATTTTGTATTATATGTACTATACAAAGCTATTGCCTAATACTGTAAGTGACAATTTGCCCCACAACCTCATATACACCACATTTTGAAGAATAAGGTTTAGGGGCTTATAATCTTTTCTTCAACTTTATATGCTCAAGAGTAGATAACTTTCCTACTATAAAAAGCACATTACTCAAGAAAGAGAATGAAATCTATTTTTGTAACATGTTAACATTTTGAAAATTAGTATAGAGAATTAAACTTTATGTCTCTATAAGAGAAGGTATTCAGAGATGATTGTGCTTGAAGGTGAAAATCATAATGTTGGGAAACTCTTAAACTTAATCCATATTGGTCACTATGTCTTGTCTTTTGAAAATCAGAATAAAGTTATCCTTTTTAAATTTTCAGGTTCTTGAATGTATAAAACTGAGCGAAGAAACCACCACGTCATCCAGTAGAATTTTTGTCAAAATATTTTTTCAGGAACTATGTGAATACATGGGTCTCCCTAAACTGAATGCAAGATTAAAGGATGAGTAAGTTTCATTAAGCTCTTTGTATTCTTACTGACTTTGGGCTTTCCCCTTCTTTAACAGGTACAAGTCCACCTCTGATTACAAAGGCAAATGTTAAGTCCTCTAGGACGTCATCCATTAGTCATGTAGATGTGATTGTATGTGTTTGTCACCTTTGATATCCCCTTTTGTTGACTACTTCCCTTTCTCCTCTAGTACTTTGCACAGTACTATGTGTGTATATATAATATATGCACACACCTTAAAGGTTTTTAAGATTTTTCATACAAACTATATACATATACATGTATACATACTGTACATTTATTCACATGTTTATATGCACATATGTGTCTCCACATTTACCTTTTTATGTGTGTGTAGTTTGTATACAAAAATTTGTTTAAAAAAATCACCTCTGTTGCATAACTATAGAAATCAAAGTTAGTAAGTTATTGCTTGATCCTATTCATTTCATCTAGATAGGATGTTACCTAACCTAATAAGTGGAATAAACAACTTCCATTTACTAATTTAATATATAGAAACTTGAAAATGGGCTGTGTAAGAATTTTACCTTTTTGTCTTTAAGCAATCTACTCTTTTGTTCATTTTTTTTTTTCTTTTTTAGAACTCTGCAGCCATTCTTTGAAGGATTATTACCCCGAGATAATCCAAGAAACACTCGATTTGCAATTAACTTCTTTACTTCGATAGGTCTTGGGGGTTTAACGTAAGAATTATTTTTGTAATTTTATTTTCAACTTGCAAAATTACTCACAGTTGCCGTTGAAGCAAAACCTAACAGATTATGTTTTTAATTAGGGATGAATTGCGTGAGCATCTCAAAAATACGCCAAAGGTCATCGTGGCACAGAAACCAGATGTTGAGAAAAATAAATCCTCCCCATCTTCTTCCTCTTCAGCGTCCTCCTCTTCAGAGTCGGACTCTTCTGACTCTGATTCTGACAGCAGCAATAGCAGCTCAAAGTCTTCCAGTGAAGAGAGTGATTCTTCATCTACCAGCAGTCACAGCTCTGCCTCAGGTAGTGCATCTCATTTATAATTTATCTTGTTCTTTTCTTTTTTTCTTTCTTTTTTTTTTTTTTGTAGCGACAGAGTCTCACTTTACCGCCCTTGGTAGAGTGCCATGGGCAACCTCCAGCTCTTGGGCTTTTGTGATTCTCCTGCTTCAGCCTCTCGAGCAGCTGGGACTACAGGCGCTTGCCACAACGCCCAGCTGTTTTTTTGTTGCAGTTTGCCGGAGCTGGGTTTGAACCCGCCACCCTCAGTATATGGGGCCGGCGCCTTACTCACTGAGCCACAGGCGCCACCCTATCTTGCTCTTTTCTAACAAGTATATTTCTGGTGATATTTATAATAAGAGAAGAAAATTTGCTTATTTTATAGTTCAGTTGATTAAAAGCCACAATTAATAATATATAAATGATCATATTCATCTATCTCTGTCACAGTCTGCAGTGTCTTACAACATCTAAAATGCTGAGATTATCTTTTGGAATCCTCTTCATAGAATAGAAGATTATTTCATTGGCAAATATTTATTGGACTGTTGACTGAAATGCCATATGCCTATAACATGTAGTCATGTGTAAATTAGTTTATAAGAGCTACCCTGATATTTTTATATTACATAAATATTAAGGTTTCTTTACTTTTAATAGTAAAGCTTTATGTTTGTAATTGACATATTCCACACATTTGGGATATACCTCACATAGTGCATGAATAAAGAGAACGCATCTAATATGACCAGCACCCAGAAGAACTACCAGTACCCCAGAGGTACTTCATGTTCCCTTTCCCACTTACTACTCTCCCATCCTTATGGTGGCTGCTGTTCTAACTTATAATTCCATAGGTTGGTTTTGCCTGTTTTTAACTTTAGAATTATACATTATGAACTCCTGCATGTCTGGTTTATTTCTTTCAATATTGTGTTATGAGTTTTCCAGTTATGAATATACCATAGTATCTTTATATTTTTCACTCTGTAAATCTAAATATACAAATCACGTATAGTCTCCTGTAGTATTTATGTATTTATTTATGTGTGCACGTTTTTATTAGGTATATACTTATAGGTAGAATCACTGTGTTGTAGGGTATGCATATATTTAGCTTTAGTAAATACTGCCAGTTTATCATGTGGTTATGCCATTATACACTCCCACCAGCCACATATGAGAATTCCAGTAGCTTTCAGCCTCACTAACACTTAAAACTGGCTTTTTTTGTTTTAGCCATTCTGTTGGGTGTGTAATGATATTACATTGTAGTTTAGTTTTAATGTGCATTTCCTGATCACTGTTGAAATTGAGCACCATTTTATATATTGTTGGCCATTTGATTTTTTGTTGTTGTTAAGTAACTTCTCAAATCTTTTGACAATTTTTTTAATTCTTTTTTTTTTTTATTTATGGGAGATCTTTATGTATTTCAGATATGCATCTTTTGCATATGTACGTATTGCAAATAACTAGCCCCGTTCTTGTCTTTCTGGGGCCCTATGAGGCTGCCAGAGCTCTGCTGTCTTTCTGCCCGTCAGCAGCAGCCCTGAATCAGCAGATGTTGCCAGGAAGAAAGTGATTGTAGAATGCCAGCTTCTCTATGTTTCTGCCTTCTCATCATTTTTGGCTCTTCTTAGTCTCATTTTATTTCACTAGCTCTCTGATGACTTAACTTATTTTTTCCTTTTTAACTTTTTTTTTTTTAAACTAATTTTATAGCAAAGTTGCAAAGATAGTACAAAGAATTTCCATATACCCCTCATCTAGCATCCCCTAGTGTTAGCATCTTACACAACCATACTACAGTGATGGAAATTAACATTGGGAAACATTATTTTAAAATAGTCTACAGATCTTATTTGAATTTCACCAGTATTTCCCTAATGTCCTTTTCTTATTTTAGGATTCTTACAGTTAATTGCATTCTCTTCTGCAGTATGTGATACTTCTAGTCTTCCTTTGTTTTGATTTGCCTTGACATTTCTGAAGTCCTCGGGTCATGTATTTTTGCAGGTTTGTTTGATGTTTTCTCGTGATTAGGCTGAGGTTAGGCATTTGGGGCAAGAACCCATAGAAATGATGTATCCTTCTTAGTGCATCTCATCAAGAGGTTTATAATATTCATGCTTTTTTTTTTTTTTGTGACCTTGATCTTGATCACTTGAGTAAGGTGATGTCTGCTGGATGTCTTTATGGAAACTGTTTACTGTAAAATTAAGACCTTGTAGGGAGATAATTTGATACTGTGCACATCTTTCTCTTTCAGCTTGTACCTACTAATTTTGATATTCATCTTTGGATCTTGTCTCCAATGTTTATTGCTATGATGTTTTCCAGTTGGTGATTTTCTGTTTGTCTGTTATCTTCTACAGTTAGTAATTGCATTTCCTCTGTAAGAAAGTTATTCTTCCCTCATTCTTTTATTTATTCAACTATATATTTATATCACTATGGACTCATGATTATTTTATTCGGGGGGGGGTTAAGTTCAGTACAGTCATTTGTTCAAATCATTTCATGTTTGACAGCTAGGAGTTCCTTCAGCTTGACTTCTGTGTACTTTTGACGTATCCCCATTCTTTTCTTTTGAGTACTTCCTTCCATTATAGCATCAAAAGTTATTCAGATCTTTAGTGCCTTTCAAGGGAAGATTTAAATTTTGTATCTGGCATTTCCAGTTGTTTTCAGAAGGAGCACAGTTTTTTTTTTTTACTGCCTTGTCTATCCTACTTAGAAGTAGAAATGCTGCAGTAAAAGATTCTTTTCAAAGTTTGATTCTGGTTCACATTTCCTGAAAAGGTCTATGTTGTTTTGCACAAGGTCAACTGTGCTTTTTTCCATTATACTATCTTGATCCGAGTAAGGATTGTCTGCTTGTCCATAGTGCACATCCTTCTTGTTTTGCTCTTTTCGTGCCCTGCTTCATTAAGGTAGTACTTTCCCTGGAGCCTTAAGTTAGCAGGCTGATCTTTATACTTGTGTTCCCTCGCTTGTTACTCACATTTCAAAGATTTTTTTTTATATGTACTCTATGGCAACCAGAAATGTGGAGCTCTCTGTGTTTTGTATTATCACAGCAAGATTTCATTTGCTTATAAGAACTTTTATTCTTGAATTGAAATATACGAACATTATTCATTTAACATTCTCCTTTTAAAATTCTACAGAATTTGTTATTTCATCATATCCGTTTGAGAACAGATGATAACACAGCATGAGTTGCTGCAATAAGGAAGCTTGCTGATTCAAAATTAATTCGACTTATGATCAATTTCAATAGAGAACTTTGTTTTATTAATAAAGTATTAAATAGCATGAAAGCAGTATAAACTGTCCCCAGATTAGGAAATTATAAAGCAAGCATAGCAAAGGGAGAGGAAATTTTATGTTGTTAAATGGATGGGTTTTATTATCAGTAAAGCTCTGAGAGTGATGTAGAGCAGGATCAGAGAGATGTTGGTTGAGCATAAAGCCAGATGGTTTCTGCTGGGGAGCTGCAGCTCAGCTGAGCTGTCTGATAGGAACCAGAGAAATAGGTCCTCGGTGGCAAACCAACCAATTATACTGTGTGTCAAAGGTAGGCATTTAGCAGAAGAAATGGGTTGGCACAGTGAGTTTTGGGGCAGAATTAGGATGAGAAAAGGCAATTTTCTACCTTATTTTCTTCTTTCTGTGCATATATGAGCTTTGACAGAAATTTTGGTCATTTCAACAGCTTGATTTATGTACCCAAATTAAAAAACACAGATAAAGTGATTAAATTTGTTTTACTGCTTAAAGTAGTAAGTTATTTCAGTATAATTACATTTATACTTGTGACTAGATCAGTAAATTATCCAAGGCCTTTTTTAGAAGAGTTTCTTTCAGAACCAAGGCCTTGTGGCCTTGACTAGATCTCCGCATATCTTCTCTTACCATTGCAGTCAGCGCCTTTCCAGTAGCATCAGAGAGCAGAATTGTTGTTTCTGTAGGAAGAGGTTTTCCTCTGAGAAGTGCCAAGCACACCCAGTCCTCCTCCTCTCACATTCAGGAAGTGACATTGCTGGTGTGTATAATGGTATACCAGGTCTGTCATAATATTTCATATGTTATATGCACATTGGCTAGGATTTTCATTTTTAGTTAAATTTTGTAAGTGGAAATGTACCATTCTAAAAAAGAAAGAAAGAAATGTACCATTCTAGTCACTTCAAACACATTTTTATAACATTTTCTATAGTTTATTTAAAATTTCTGCTTACTCTTTTGAGTCTAAGGATCAAAGTAGTATTTTGGTTAACTAATACTGAGGTATTGTATATTTTTAAAAATTATGCATTTTTAAAAATGTTCTATTCAATCACCTTAACTTTGCATCTAGTATATATGAATTAGTAAGCCTATATTGTATCAGTAAATCCGATTGTGAAATTATGAAATTAAGATTAAAACAAAAGCTAACTTTGTTTTATTTTACAAATGCAGCTAAAGACGTAAGGAAGAAGAGACAAAGGAAGACCAGAAGTAAAGAAGTAGATAAATTGATCAGGAGCCAACAAACAAATGATAGAAAACATGAAGAAAGAAGACTAGAACACAGGCACCAGGAAACAAGGACTGACAGAGACAGACGGTCAGAAAAGCACAGAGATCGAAATTCAAAAGATTCAAATGGGAGAGATCCCATAACAAAGCACATGTTCAACAGAAGTGTTCCCCCTGAACGAAATAATTACAGTAGAATTGTGAATGACAGAGATCAAGAAATGCACAGAGATTTGGAGAATAAGCATGGTGATCACAAAAAGAAAAGAGGAGAGAGAAGAAATTCTTTTTCTGAAAATGAGAAGCACAGACATCGAAATAAGGACAGAGAAAACGTTAGAAGAAGAGATAGATCAAAGTCAAGGGAAACAGATAGAAAGCATTCAGGCTCTAGAAGTGATGAAGATAGATATCAGAATGGTGCAGAGAGGCATTGGGAAAAATCTAACAGGTACGCTGAACATTCCAGAGAAACAAGGAAAAATCAGGATTGGCGAAGAGAAAAGTCTCCCACAAAGCAAAAATAATTCTACAAAATGACATAAACTGGGCATGCCTTATATTAAGTTGAAACAGATTATTTTTTACATTGATTGGTAAACTTTGTAGAGAATTCTTGTATAAAGTACTGATTTGTATTTGTAAATTTTAAAATGTTTTCTTTATAACATGTTTTATAACTGATACATCTCAAGGCCCTCCCCATAAAATTATTTGAAGAGAATAGTTTCACCAGAAAAGGATGTAAGTCTTGCTTATATTTTGTGAATAAAATGATCAAATACTCATTGAATCAGAGACTTTTTTTCATGGACAAAGTGTCAAGTGTCTTTCTGATAATGTTTCTAATTATTTATGAAATTATTATAATGAATATTAGTTGCTTTTCAGTTGTAACGGAAGGCCAAAATAGGTGAACCCTTTTTGGTTTAAAACATTTTTGCTTTGCTATGAGATAGGTATCAGAATGGTGCCAAAAATAAGCCTTTTTCAGATGATCACCCTTAAAAAAAAAAAAAAGAAGAAGATTTGTTACAAATTTCATATTATATTTTGAACAAAATAGATAACATATTTTTTTCAAACATGTTTTGGTGAAGCTAGGTGTATATTAAGTCTTTCAATTGCTATGCATTGTATTGTTGATAGTTAGGACTTTTATACTGCTTGATAACATTTAACTGAAATGATTTGTGATCATTGCTTTTTCTCAGCCTTAAAATTATGTCATTATTGGTGATAATGGTGAGTTAATGTGTATTTAATTTTGAATTTAATAGTTCATTGGAAAACAGAGTCATAAGCTATGTGAGCAGCCTGTGAACTAATTCCAGTTTTTTGTAAGAGTTGTACCTCTCACCAGTTAATATGTGACCATATTATTTATTATTTTTGAAATAAAATATTGTCTCTGAGATCTTAGATTTGCTGACAGACATTTGACCTTTCTTAAAAGTACATTCAGTGCATTTTTGCCTATGTGTGGATCTGAGAATAGTATAACTACCATCTTAAGGTTTAGCTTTCAGGCATACTCTGATTTATGTTTTCTATATAAGTAATAATAAAGTCCATGCATAAATAAAATATATTAGCCTTTCCTTCTCTCCCCAAAAGTATTAATTGAGATAGCTTGGAAAAATTCTTTTTAGTGTTTTCTCCTATCGTGGTGGTTACAAGGTGGTGAGTGTCATTGGTAAGGGACTATCAGAGGCATAGATGCATTTCACACAACTATGTGCTGAACACGTGGCTATGAGCCCTAAAGGAAGTAAATAAGATTTTGGTTTTTTTTTTTTTTTTACCTGAACCCTGATCTTCAAGAGTGGTAAAAAAGAAAAATTAGTAGATTAGAAATTTTAGTTTACTTTCTTCAGTTTAACCTTAGTTCCTAACTTCTAAATGTAAAAATGGGAAACCATACTTTTTATTGAGCACTTAAGCCCTTAAAGAATTTTAAAGTAGATTATTTTAAAACAATTACAAGTATTTATTCTGTATCTACAATGTGCCCAGGTCGGTTTTAGATACTAGAGATAAAACAGTGAACAAAGTCTCCTGTCTTATAGGACTTATGTTACGGTTCAGGGGAGGGAGGATATGAATCAATCTGCTTCTATCCAGTGGTGACAGGTGCTATGAAGAAAAGCAAAGCAGAAAAAGGAGTGAGGGAGTGACGGTTTGGAGGGGAGTGCAAAGGTTAGAAAAATTGTCTGGGAAGGTGATGTTTGCCCAGATATTGGAAGGAAGTAGGGTTCGAGCTTTGTGTATTCCTGGGGGAATGAACCTTCTAGACATAGGAACAGCTGAGGTACAGATGTTTATTGATAGTAAATATTGCCCAGAAATTTTTGCTAACATTTTCTATTCTATTTAATTTAGATTTTTTTTTTCTAACTATTTTATTTACTCTTAGAAAAACAATTAGCAGAATACCTAAGTGTGACCAGCAGAAGTATGGAGTATAAGTGAGTCATGAGGAGAAGGTGAGTCGGAGCTGGAGTGAAGAATTGCACCGTAAATTACGCCTTTAAAATGCACTTTTACAGCACCAACTGGGATGTGTTCACTTGCTCTGTCTGCCACCAAGGCAGTCTTCAACCTTCATTCTTTTAATATACAGCCAAGATGTTGCCTGTGTTTGCTATTTCTGATGTTTTACACTAGTTCTAGAACTAGCATCTCTTAAGGATCGCTAAGTTGTATTTTGCGTGCATTATTCATGACTTTACAGTTTCTCAACTTTTTGCCTCCGAGATTCTTTCCTCCATTTTTACTACATCCCCAGCTACTATCATTGGCATTCCCTTAATGTTGCTTCTGAGTCCATTCCAACTTCTAGATCTCTCAAAGCAGAGCATTATGCTTTGACTACTCACTGCCCATGTAGCTCACCTACTTTATTGCTGCTATTACAGAAATGCTTTCATCTCAGCAAAACTTCCATTAGCCTTATCAACAGTTATCAGACCTTTTCCCCCATTTCTTTACTTTCCTTCTTCAGGGGCCTGTCATTTGAATAGGTAAATAAATGAGTCAATTTAATTCTTTCAAAACAACCCTATGAAAATTGCTATTGTCTCTCCAGATTGCAGAAGAGGAAACTGAAGTGGAAAGAGGCTAATTAAATTAGGCTCCGAACAAAGTTGGTAAGTAGCAGGACGGGGATTTAACCCAGATCGGCTTCGTTCCAGAGCACAGCTGGAGAATGGATGAAAGCTTGAAAAGTATTTGAGAATCAGCTCTGCCACCCAGCAGCTGTGTGAACTTTAGTGGATTCTGTCATTTTTCTGACCTTCAAATTTGTCTTTGAAATATTTATTGTGTTTACCTTACACAATTGCAGTGATGATTAAGTGAAATAATGAAGTCAGAGGGCCTAGAGTAGCATGTCACACACAGTGGGCATTCAACAAAGAGTTTTCTTTTTTCCCCAACATGTAGCAAAGACTTGGAAGAAAATTGAGGCTCTTGGATTGGCTCGTAATTGTTCTATTTCATTTCAGATGTAATACCACTTACAGTTTTAAGAAAAAAGTAGAATTACATTCAAGTAGCTACACAGAAAAATGAATAGATTTTTCTGGAGTCAAGGTGTAACAAAGTAATTCTCCATCACTTTTTTTTTTTTTTTTTTTTTTTTTTTGAGACAGAGTCTCAAGCTGCCCTGGGTAGAGTGCTGTGGCATTACAGCTCACAGCAACCTCCAACTCTTTGGCCCAAGTGATCCTCTTGCCTCAGGTTTTCTATTTTTTTTTTCTTAGAGACAGAGTTTCACCTTATCACCCTCGGTAGAGTGCTGTGGCTTCACCACTCAGCAACTTCCAGCTCTTGGGCTTAGGCGATTCTCTTGCCTCAGCCTCCCAAATAGCTGGTATTACAGGCGCCCGCCACAATGCCTGGCTATTTTTTGTTGTATTTTGGCCATGGCCGGGTTTGAACCCGCCACCCTCGGTATATGGGGCCAGCACCCTGCCCACTGAGCCACAGGCACTGCCCCCACTTTTTTTTTTTTAATTAAATCATAGCTGTGTACGTTAATGCAGTTATGGGATACAATGTGCTGCTTTTACATACAATTTGAAATACTTTCATCAAACTGCTTAACATAGCTTTCACTACATTTTCTGTTACTGTGTTAAGATATTTATATTCTACACTTAGTAGATTTAACATATACCCTTGTAAAATGCACCATAGGTTTGGTCCCACCAATTTCTCTTCCTTCACCCATCCTCCCCCCTCTCCTCCCCTTTTCCTCCCCTCCTCTTTCCCCTTCATCTTGGGCTGTAGTTGGGTTATAGCTTTATTTTATTTATTTATTTTTTCTTAGCCCTCATATCTAGCAAGGAATGACCTTAGCTTTCCTCCGGACTTTGTGAGTGTCCCAGATAGTAGTTTGTCCAGGGATAAATCTGACCTAAGTGTGTTCTGTGACAGTGGTGAATTCTTCAATGTTCATACCAAGTAATGAGTCTTCAGTTCACAGGGATTCTTCAGTTCCTGCAGAAAATGACCAGCTGTAAAACAACCTAGATTCCTAATAGGAATCTGAGCAATCAGATGTTAGTTTATGATGACAAAAAGACAGGGAAAGAGAAAAAATTTAGAAACGTTAGTTTACATTCAGGCAGGGGTGTCCAACCTGTGGCCCTTGGGTTGTATGAAAATTATATGAGGACTTTTTGTTTATCTGTGGTGTCACATAATCATGAATATTATACATAGACTTTTTTTTTTTTTTTTTTGCTGCTCATCAGTTTTCATTAGTGTTTGTATGCTTAATGTGTGGCCCAAGGCAACTCTTCTTCTTTGAATGTGGTGTAGAGAAATGAAAAGTTTGGACAGCCCTGATAGAGGGTTATACCCAGATATTGAAGGAATCTGGAAGCGGGTTATAGCTTTCATATGGGAGTGCTGTGCTTATAAATTGGTTTCATAGTAGGGCTGAGTACATTGAATATCCATCATTTTTCTATCATAGAACTTCTTTCCCAAGCAATCTGTTTCTTACACCACTATTTCATGTTTCTCAAATGTGTTGTCAGAAGTAAATTTGTTATTTTTGACTTAAATACTTTGTAAAAAGTATTTAAAAAGTATTTGACTTAAATACTTTTTCATTCAGACCTGACTGACATGTGTTTTTTCCCAATTCATGGCTGATTTCAAGCATCAAGATTTTTTAGAACTCTTATGCTTTTGTTTTCCAATCCAGTTCCCACTTTTTTCAATGTGGTCAAATGTCCTTTCTGATCTTTCAAATTCTTTCATACTGTTCCGTGTGTATTCCACAGTGTTTCCTCATTGTTTCTTCAGTCTTCAAATGTTAAACAAACTTCCTTTGACATCCGCTCATAATTTACAAGAGCCCACACTGCCCAGTATGGCCTTGAGGAAACCTCTGTTCCATTAATGTGTACTTCTTCACGTTGCACCCTTCCAAACCCTTACTGCAACACCTCCAAATGGTGTTCCTAGCTTCCCTTGTTCTGCTGTCTGAGTCCTCTCAGCCTTTGATGTGTGCTGCTCATCTCCAATGAGAGCTTACATTTTCTGAAGTTGGTTATTCGCATCTATATGTTTTCTGTTTACTGGAGATAAAAATGAAGAATCTCCTTACCTCTACCACTCTCCCTGAGCCACACCCACAGTCCAGCTTTCTGGATTGGAATTAAACTGTTGAGTTCTTTGAACAGTGATCACAGGTAGAAGAAGAAATAGTCACATAGGGGTATGCATGCTGTGTATATACTGCAGAAAGAAGTATAAGTCTTTGTGGCTAAAATGGAGATACTTTCTTTTAGAAAAGGACTCATGTAGAGTTATTGTATAATTTGAATACTCTTTGGCAACTGCATATTTAAGTTAGTTTTTTATCTCACCTTTAACATTTCCTGGCTGTTGCCTTTAGGCAGGTCCTTTAAACGCTGTCTTAATTTTCTCACCTGTACAGTGGTACTATAATAGTAGCTCCTTCAAATGGTGAGCAATCTCTGTGGCAAATTTAGAACAGCGCCTAGAACTAAGTGCTCATTGTGTTATGATTACCATCACGGTTCTTATTTTTATCTTTAAAGTTGACAGTACCACTAGACCAGGAATTGCAAATAATTGAATTGGGCAGTGAACTGGCATTATTTAAAGACAGCAGGGCTTGCTCAGCTCTTGTCACATTCTACCCGTGGTCAATGAAGACCTAAGGTTGATACTTGCATAGTATTCAAGAGAATTAAAGATTCAGAATTGTTACGTAGCTTCTGATTTTTAAATGTTGACAACCATTGTTAAGTTTAAAACAGGCCAAAATGATGTAATACAAATAAAACAGTCTACAAGTGGATTAGCTTTTCAGTAGCTAGTTGCTTAATTTTGAAAATGATGCTATTTTTATACAAAGAAGGTCATTTTTTGGTTTCTGCTCTTCATGTAGTGGGAGGATAAGGCCCTTCATTTTGAAACTTCTTATTTATTTTGCTAACCTCAGCAATCCCCATTGGCTAAATTGCTCTACAACTTTTTAGTTACTTAGTTCTATGCTTCATTGGCCTACTCCCTCTGTAATTCTAGGCATCAAAATACAATCCATTTTTCTTCAAATCTGCATCTTTTCTAACTTTCTGCAATCATTTCCATTAATCTCCTGTCACTTTCGAGTTTTCATTGCTACTCCTCTAATCCCCAAATCACCATATGCCATCAGTATTACTTTTGAAAAACAATGGCAGGTGTTCCTGTCTTCCCACCCTAACTGTATTCACCATTATTGTGGCCCCTTTTACTTTTTTACTTTGTGGCTGGACTGAGAGAGACAATAGCTTATTAATCATCTGCTCTGTGTCCTGTACGGTTCTGGTTGCTGAAGATACATCAATGAGCAAACAGGAACCTGTTTACAATGGAGCCTAAATTCTTGCAAGGGGATAAACTAAGATAAAAAATAAAAAGTTTTATCTTGAAAAACTTCTAGCATTCAGAAAAGCTAACAGAATAGTGCAGTGATCAATTCTGTATCATCCAACTAGATTAGATTAGTCTGAAGCATTATTTTCATCATGTCACTGCCTTCTTTTTTGGACTCCAGTGGAGTGAATTTCCAGCGTGTTACTTTAGTGTCTTTAAACTTCAATTTCAACCTGTCTTTCCTTAGTGCTAGTTCTAGGAACTGCCATCCTTTGAGCACCACAATGTGACAAGCATTTCAAAGCATCCTAATTTTTACAGGAACAACTATAAAGTAAGAGCTGTCCCAATTTTATAGCTCACACACTGGTGTCTACCCAGCTGAGACATGGGAGAGCCAGGGACTCCATTGGCCACAATATTCTACTTGACAGATGAAAACATTATTTTCTGCACAAACACTGCTGGGCAGGGCTACTGCTGGGAAAAGATACTGCTCTTCTGCATATCTGGGTGTCTGCCTCCTTTTGTACCCGCCATCCAAAATATCCTTTTCTGTTTGCCTATCCAAGTCTTTCAAGTTTCGACACATCCACCTGTTCCACTCCCACAATGGTTTCTCTGATGTGGTTTGTGCACAGCAATGACTTTTCCTTCTGCAGCACTTGATGCAATTCAAGGCACTTAAGGTAAAAGGCCTTGTAATCAACACTTACAGCCCTACACAATAAAGAATTAACTGGTCTAAAATGACAATGGTGCTGAGGCTAAGAAACTGGCAAGGTGCAGAGGGAAAGGCAAGGCTTAAGACAAATCTGCCCTTATGAATGAATAATCTATTTAAGAAAGGGGTAAGATAATAAAATGATCTCACTGCACAACATGTAAGTGTTGATTACAAGGCCTTTTACCTGCTAAACACCAGGAACACAAATCTCTTAGTCTTGACACTTAGCATATCTCTAGACATTGCCAGTTATGCCCAGCAGGAGCATAGTTGTCCCTGTAGACCTAATATTTAGGCAATACTCTAGTGCAGTGGTTCTCAACCTTCCTAACGCGACGGCCCTTTAATTCAGTTCCTATGGGTCGTGACCCACAGCTTGAGAACTGCTGCTCTAGTGGAAGACAATGATCGTGAGTGTTTTATGCAACATCACTGTCGTCCACTCATATAGCACTGTGTCAGCTTATATTGCCCTCATGTTTTCCCTCCCACCCTCCCGTTCTGCTTTTCGTTTAAGGTGGCGACGCTTTGAGTAATTCCTCTTGTTTTTGTGAGAGCAAGATTAGATTTAAATGAGGAACTCATCATTTAATGGAGTGGTGGCTGGGTAACAAGAGTCAATTGTTTTTTTGCCAGATATTTTGATATCTCATTCAAGGGAAAACATTGTAGTTGATATTTTAATATATAGATTTGATGCAAATGGAAGTGTTATTACCAGGTCATTAATATAATTGTCCCATACAGGTTCTCACTGTAGCTATTATAACCAACACCTCTCTCAGGAATGAATAACAACCAGCTGTGGCTATTGAATTATTTTTAATTCTGTATTAGAGAATTATGTTATCCAGTACTCAAGTACCTTACTGTTTTTTAGTCTGTATTTTTGAATGTTTTAATAAACTTTCTTTTTTAGAGAAGTTTTAGTTTCTTAGCAAAATTGAGCAGAAGAAACAAAGATTTTCTATATACCCTCTTCCCCTACACAAGTGTAGACTCCCCCATTATCAACTTCTCCCACCAGTGTGGTGGTACATTTGTTTCAATTTGCAAACCCACGTTGATACATCCTTATCATCCAAAGTCCAATATTAGAGTTCACTCTTGCAGAGACCTTAGTTTTTATCAAATACTTAAGTGACAGTTAAATGGTTGTTCAAGTGAATTAACTAGTTGCTTAATCAGTAATTTCATGCATTACAATGCCCTGAAGATTGGCCAAATGTGATTAGAGTTGCAAGTCAGCATTCCTCCTGAAAATAGGAGATCCTGTAATGAGTATCTTCAATATTAATGAAGAATCTTTGTGAGTTCCACTGTCTATATGGCACCCTATTTTGCCTACCAGAGACCTTCTCTGCCCTAAAACTTTTTTCATGGCCAAGAAACGTGAAGCCTCTGTTTGGGCTGTACTGAATATTTGTTGTTTTTTTGCTTGAGGATGAGTCCTCTGAGGATGATTCTGGTGGACAAGCCAATGAAAGAATTTCCTGGACCAGCAGCATACATAGTACCCAATACCCTGGGCATTGTAGTGGGTTTTAGAGGGAGCATGTGACCTAAGATGGGCCACTAGAGTTCTTCCCCAGAAAGGGCTCCCCAGAAAGTTCTCCAGACATTTTCAGTGTGGGGCATGAAACACAGGGTCACATCTAAGGGGTTGCAGAGCAGGAAGGGTCTTTATTGGAGCTTCCAAGAAGAGGAGCAGAGTCCTACCAATTTTGAGTTCCTGAATTGATCTGTAGCTGAAGCTAGCCTCCCAGTTACATGAGCCAATGAATTCCTTTTCTACTTGATATACTTTCATTTGGATTCATAGCCCTTATGTTAAAAACATCCATATTCAGAGTGATTTCTTTTGATGGATAGTTTGGAATCATTTGGGTGGTCAGGACAGCTTGCTGTACTTTTGTTTACGTACTTTTAAAAGATAACGCAGCCCTATTTTTTGGCTGAACAGAAATAACTGGCCTAATAAAGTTGGCTGTGGAAAAAAAATAAAGGATTGTTAGCTCTTAATATTTTATAGAAAAATCTAAATGAGCCTCGGCGCCCGTGGCTCAGTGGTTAGGGTGCCAGCCACATACACCGGTGCTGGCTGGTTCAAGCCCGGCCCAGGCCTGCTAAACAACAATGACAGCTACAACAAAAATAAAATAGCCAGGCGTTGTGGCAGGTACCTGTAGTCCCAGCTACTTGGGAGGCTAAGGCAAGAGAGTTGCTTAAGCCCAAGAGTTTGAGGTTGCCGTGAGCTCTGACGCTATGGCACTCTACCAAGAGCAACATAGTGAGACTGTCCCAATAAAAAGTTTAGAAAAGTGCTGCACAAGTGCAACAATTCAATTAACAAACAAAATTGGTTTCGTATTACCAATAAGGAATAACTATAGCTATTTGGAGAGATGTAATACCTTCTTTAATCCACAAAGATGCTTGAGCATATTACTTTAACAGCTAATGTATTCTGCCTGTCATTTTATAGTATGAAATACAAAACAGTAAGAACACTACAAACATTTTCAATCTTATACAATATAAATGTAGTCTGAAAATCCCGTTACACACAAATACATGCAGAGGCTTTTCCTCAACATATAGAAAACAATGTGAAAAGTAAATAGCATCACCATTCCTCAAGTTTGAAGAACCATTTTGTTTGTGTCCTTATTTTTTTTCCCAGAAAGGGAAAAAAGTAAACTTATGGATAGTTACCCAGAGGTAAAAGGGAAGAGGGAAAATTGTTTGTGAAACAAACATCTTTCCTGAAAGATGCTGCCTACAAGGTACAAATAATCCCATTCGTAGCTGCCAACATGTGCATTGTGCACTTTGGAGGCAAGTTTGGTGATGTCATTAGAGCAGAGGGAAGCATAGAAGAGGGGCAGACAACTATTGATGAAAAAGTTATCAGCTACTGTAAATATTTCTTGGAAATTTAAAGTTCAATTTTACATTTCTTTGTATCCCCAGGTTCAATTCTAAAATTGTGGGTAGGTGTTCAATACACATTTGATGAATGAATGAGGGAACAATTCAATTATTTTTGTTTATTCCTAGGCAGAATGTTTTGGTACACCTTGAGATTCTTGAGGTTTTATGCAATGTGAAATTCAGGATCCCATTTGGAGTCCAAATGTAAGTATTTTGTGGTAGAGCAGGAGAAAGTAGAAAGCAAGAATTCATAAACTTAAAACCTAGGACATCAAAAGGATGATAAAATGTATACATAAATGTGTGTTACAGAAATTGTTTGACAGTATTAGCTAAATTTGAACATACATATTTCCTATTTGCAATTCCACTCTTAGGTATTTCCTCAACAAAAATGCACATACGTGTACCAAAAGACATGTACAAGAATAGCCCAAAATTGAAAATAACCCAAACATCTAAATTTGTATTATATTCATGTAACAGAATACAATACAGATATGCAAATAGTAAAAACCACAGCTACTTTCAACAATGTGGGAGAATCTAACAAGCATAATGTTGAATAAAGATGTCAGATGTAAAGGAATGAACACTGATCCCAACTAAAGTTATAAAACAGACTAATCTAGTCAGAACAGTGGTTACCTTTGAGAAGGAGTATGGGATAAGATTGAAGAAGGGTAAATGGAAAAAATTCCAAGGGCATTGATAATGTTTTCTTTCCAGATGTACACAAGTGCATTCATTCTGTGCGAGTGTGTTGAATTTTAAATTCATAGGATTTGTACACTTTTTTTTTTTTTAGCAGCAAAAGCAAAATAAAGCATGTAAAATCTCCTATAGTAAACTGTATTTTTTACCTTCTTTACATTCAAATACAGCTGGAATTGTTGCTTCATGTTAATTATAAACAAAAAGACATGAAGTAGGAAATTTCAGCATGACAACAGATTTCCCTAATTTCTCCATGCATGTCTCTTATCAAGGAATATACTCTGAGACTTCACTTTTTGGGAGAAAAAGACATATTCAAAACCAAATCTGAGTTTTCATCTAAAACATGGTTAGAATTTCAGCCTTTTTACAGGAATATATTTTTACACCTCTGTGAGAGGTTTGAATCTGGGCATGTGACTTGCTTTGGCCAGTGGAACATTAGCAAGTATGATGCACAGTGAAGCTTGAATAGTTCTTCTGTACTGGGGCTGTAGCCTCTCTTGATGCTAGAAATCCTTTCATCACCAAGAGAATAAGCCAAGGCTAGCTTGCTGGGAGACCGTGGCTGTCCCTCTAGCCAACATTTAGCCTACTACCACACACATGAGTCCCTCCTGGACCAATCAGCCTGCCCAGTACCAGGGCAGTTGAGTGAACCCTGACTTGTCCAGCACTGACCAGAAAGACACCCAGCTAACTCTCAGAACTTTAAGAACTAACAGATATTTGCTCTTTTAAGTCACTATTTTAGAGCAGTTTGCTCCACTGACACAATAATGACCTCTCAATGTGTTACATAATTGTTTAAATTTATTTCTTTTAGTTCTCATCTTTTCTCTTAAGCAGTAAGTTTTATAAGCTAAAACCCCAATATTTAGCTTCACAAATGCTACAATATCTAAAATACTGGCTTCACCATTTTGTTATTGTCAGTTTGTTTTCTTTTACTACACTAGCCTCTTTGAAAGTTCCAGGAATGGACTTAAGATACGTTAAAGATTTCCGTAACAGCCGTGGTGATCACAATCTATATCTATTCAAAACTATTCTTCAGCAGCTGTACAATTTAGAGAGATTTTTCTTGCCAGTGAAATGTTGAGCAAATTTACTATGGAGAGTTGTGGAGTCTCCTTTGACCCTTTGAAAGAAAGATTTCTCTCCTTTTTGGCATCTAGAGCATCTCCTTTTTGATCTCTTGGTCCCTACTGACCCTAGGGTTCTAGCTTGTGCCACAAATGCAACATAAAGAAGAAAGCTCTGGAAAAGTTGGCCTGCACATTTTTATAATGTAATAGGACTGCCATCCATTTTTACAATCTTAACTCTAAAAAATTTGTGATTCATAATCTATATTTGGGGGGGAATCCTACATCTATTAGCTTTATTGGCTGTGTCATTTTAGGCTGTGCCCTTATCTCTTGGCCACTGTTCATCAGCTGTTTATTATGAATCAGAGGTGCAGGGTGCAGAAGACTCTGTGTGGTCACAATGGGAAAACTCACCCAAGTGTATGCTCTACTGATAGAGGCTTGATAGCATCATCTTTAAACAACTTCTCATGCTGTTGAAGGGAATGCTGTTCTCTCTAGTCTTGCTTTTTCTACTGGTCTTATATACTTTAAATTGAAAAGGGTAAAAACAAGTTTATGTAGTAGGAAGTTTGAAATACTTATGTAGTAGTTAGGTTTCCCTTTCACCTTCCCTTCTCCCATCACTTTCTATTACCCAGTGCTCCCTGCCTGGTTTTAAAATCACAAGTCAGGAGGCCCCACAGGGTGTGGTGGCTCACACCTGTAATACCAGCACTATGGGAGGCTAAGGAGGGAGAATTGCTTGAGCTTAGGAGTTCAAGACTTGCCTGAGCAAGAGTGAGACCCCAACTCCAAAAAAAAAGATGAAAAACCAAGCCGGACGCTCCTGTGAGTGCCTGTAATCCCAGTGGCTTTCAGAGGCTGAGGCAGTGGGATACCCACAGCCTGAGTGTGAGGTTGCAGTGAACTATGATGCCATTGCACTCTGCTCACAGCATAGGGTGGGACTCTGTCTCAACAACAACAAAAAAGCAAAGAAATAAAAAATCAGCAAGGGGAAAAAAGAAAAAGACAGGAGGCCACAATAGGAGTTGTCCTATAGAACCAGAGAACAGAGATGCCAAGTCTTGGATTTGGGGTTTCAAAATCTATAGTTCAAGAACTGAGACAGATAGGTGAAAGACTATGTGATGAGGCAAAATCAGTTTTTATCACTCCTGTCTAAACTTCGATAGAGAACAAAAAGACTCCATGTAAATTTGAAGTTGTCATAGTTAGAGTCCTGTATCCTGCTTCCCTTCTGGGTTGCCTGGAAAAGTGACAAGCTTCACAGAATATAATGGTGTATCTTGTGATATAAAGAAATTACATTAGTAATTCTGAATATAATGAATAGACCAAAGCATCTTAAAAAGCTTTATAGATTCCTGGCAAGATTCAACCAGAGAAAGGAAGTAGCCAAAACATTTGTCTGTGACTATGATACTGAGAACCTGCAGATTTATGGTGTTGGGCTTCATAAGAGAAAGAAGAAATCATAGCAGCAGATAAGAGTGTGAAATTCATGACCAGAGGTTAGATAGAGACTCAGACATTGATGGACTTTCCAGTGCAGGAGAGTGGTAATAACTTAAATTTTCCAAGATAGACCTGTGACCACTAGGAATAAGACATTCAATCAAGGGGAAAAATTGGGGAACAAGAAAACCATGGCTTCATTAGATTTACCCAAAATTGACTAAATTAACTTCTCTACTGCTAAACAGGAGAGTTCTAAATAGAGAGTCCTTAGATAAAAATAAATTGTTCCTCTTGTGATCTAGAATGAAGGAGTCGTAAAAGTCATGGAGAGCATTAGAAACTATGCTGCAGGGAGTTGTTGAAGAGCTTCCAAGCCAGATGATGGTCACAAATGCAGGCAAGGGTCAGCTCTGTGCCTTGGAGTTCCCTGTCAGCAGTGTGCAGGGTGGATTGGAAAATAGGGTTACAGGAAAGAACGTTGGTTCAGGGTAGCATGGCAGGAGGCATTGGAGGGAGGATAAATTACAAAGTGAATCAACATGTAGGCACATCATACCCAAACTGCTAAAAGAATCAAAGATTAAGAGAAAATCTTAAAAGCAGCCAGGAAAGAGAAAAAACATTGAATACAGACGAACAATAATAAAAATGTTGACTCATCAGAAATAATTGGAGGTTAAAAGATAATAGAATAATATCTTTCAAGTGCTGAAAGAAAAATTGTACTCTATATCCAGCAAAAAATTAATAATTTTCAAACATGAAGGTGAAATAAATCCATCTGCACATATAGAAAAGCAAGAAAAATATTCATCCTTATCAAACCTGCAATAAAATAAGTAGAGAATTTCTTAAGACTAAAACACATGCATGCACACACACATATACCAGAAAGAAAGGTACAAGATTAAAAATAAATTTCATAATAAAAACATACATACATGCACACAGAGGGTGTGAAAAATTGTATAAACATTTCAAGAAAGGAAAAACTTAAAATTGTGATAATATGTATATATACTGATAAAAGACAAATACAAATCACGTCAAGCACCACATGTAATTGCAAAAGTCAAATGTGACTTGAGTATTACAAATTTAATACGGTTTTTTCTTAAACTGTGTATACATTTTTAGCACCCTCTATTTAAATTTTATATAAAAATTTTATTTAAATAAAAACAATAGTAATGTACTGTGGTATTTGAACATATATAAAAGTAAAGTATGAGAATAGCACTAAGGAAGTAAGGGCAGTAATTGGAAGTCCACTGTTGTAATATATTTACACTGTTGATGAAATAATAGATTAATATGAAGGATAAACTGTAAAAGTTAAAAGTACTATCTTAGTTAATTAACTCAGGCTGCCATAACAAAATATCATAGGTTGGATAGCTTAAACAACAGACATTTATTTCTCATAATTATGAGGTTGGGAAATGGAAGACCATGGTGCAAGCCTATTTGGTGAGGATTCTCTTCCTGGAAGATTTTCACTTTCTCACTGTTACCATATGGAAAGGAGAGAATGCAAGTTTTCTGGCCTCTTCGTAAAAGGCCATTTGTACCATCAGGAGGACCTCACCCTCATGACATCATTTAAACCCAATTATCTTCCAACTGCCTCATCTCTGCATACTAACACATTGGGGGTTAGCACTTCAACATACGAATATTACGGGGACACAATTCAGTTCACAGCAGTTGTACATTATAATCTCCAGAGCAACTATGAAAAAGCATAAAAAGGCACAACTGAAAAGTCAATTGAGAAGCTAAAAGAGAATATATATAATAAGTACTCGATTTATCCAAATAAGGATAGGAAGGGAGAAACATAAAAAAGTGGATATGACATATAGAAAAAAAAATTACAGACATGGTAGAAGTAAATATTGACATAGTAATTGCATTAAATTTAAATAGAGTAGTAAAAATTTCAATTAAAGTCAGAGAAAGCCAGCTTACATAAAAATGCAGACTTAAGTATATGCTGTTTACCAGTAATACAATTTAAACATAAAGACACAAACAGGTTCAATGTAAAGGAATGAAGAAAGATAATATCATCCACATACTAAACATAAAGTGGTATAACTATATTAATGTCAGACTCTTCAAAAGAAAATATTTCTAGATAAAAGAAATTTTATAATAAAAAAGCAGACAGTGTGTAACATTTAATTACAAAACTGCTAAATGCTTGGAGTAGTATTGTGAAAAAGATCCATGAATATAGTTAGGGATTTTTTAATATTTCAGTAATCAATACAGCAATTAGATGGAAAAACATCAGTAAAGATATTGAAAGGAAAAACTGGCACCAAACTTCACCTAATTAAGTTATGAAATACTGTAGCCAGGCCAAGTGGGTTGGCATGCATCTGTAGTCCCCAATACTCAGGAAGCTTATGCAGGATTCCTTGAGCTATACTAGGCTGTAGTCATGATGTCACAGCAGTGAATAACCACTGCACTTCAGCCTGGGCAACATAGCAAGACACCATCTCTAAGTTAATTAATAAATACAATAAATAAATAAGGTAAATAGAATACTGGAATCCAAAACAAGACAATAGAAATACTTCTTATGGGTGGTGCCTATAGCTCAGTGGTAGGGCGTCGGCCACATACACCAAGGCTGGTGGGTTCGAACCTAGCCCAGGCCAACTTAAATCAACAATGACAACTGCAACCAAAAACAGCCGAGCATTGTGGCAGGCACCTGTAGTCCCAGCTACTTAGGAGGCTGAGGCAAGAGAATCACTTAAGCCCAAGAGTTTGAGGTCACTGTGAGCTATGAAGCTATGGCACTCTACTGAGGGTAATGTCCTGAGACTCTGTCTCAAAAAAAAAAAAAAAAAAACCTCAATTGCACATGAAAAATTTATCAAGCTAGACCTTCTACTAGGTCATAAAACAAGTCTTAATAAATTCCACAGATTGAGGTCATATAAAATATATTCTCTGACCACAATATAATTAACAAGAAATAGGAAAGATGACTAATAATTTCAATTAGAAATGAGAAAGGGAAAATAACAACAGATAGCATGGAAATACAAAAGATTCTCAACAATTAATAAAAAAAACTATGGCCAGAAATATGAACCTGTAGAGAAGATGGACCAGTATCTGGAATCATGCAATCTTCCTAAACTCAACTAGAAAGAAGTTGAAATTTTGAATAAACCTATATCAAGCACTGAAATTGCTTCAACAATACAAAATCTTCCAAAAAGGAAAAGCCCTGGACCAGATAGTTTCACATCAGAATTCTAACCTTCAAAGTGGAACTAGTACCTAAGTGCATAACTTATTCCAAAACCTAGAGAAGGAAGGAATCCTTTCCAACACATTCTATGAAGCAAATGTCACCCTGTTTCCAAAATCAGGAAAGGACCCAACACAAAGGAAAACTACAGGCCAATATCATTACTAATTATTGATGCAAAAATATTCAGTAAGATCCTAGCAAACAGAATATAGCAACACATTAAAAGAGTTATACATCATGGTCAAGTAGATTTATCCCACAGTTGCAAGTGTGGTTCAACATATATAAATCCATAAATATAATTCACCACATAAATCAAAAGCAAAGACCACATAATTGTCACAATTGATGCAGGAAAGACTTGACAATATCTAGCATCCTTTTTTGACAAGAATACTTTAACAAGAATGCTTACGTGGGACATCTCTTAAACTGATAGATGCCATCTACAACAAACCACAGCCAATATTATATTGAATAGGGTAAATCTGAAAGCATCTCCACTCAGAATAGGAACTAGAAATGGATGCCCACTGTCACCATTGCTATTCAACAGAGTGCTGGAAGTCCTAGCCATTGCAAGAGAAGGAAATTGAGTGTATTAAAATGGGGACAGAGGAGGTCAAACTCTTGTTCTTTGCAGAAGACATGATCTTATACCTGGAAAAACCCAGGGATTCAACTTCAAAGCTTAAGGAATATAGCAGTGTCTCAGGATACAAAATCAATGCCCACAAATCAGTAACCTTCATATATGCCAATAACAGTCAAGCTGAGAATAAAATCAAAGACTATACCTTTTACAGTAGCTCCAAAGAAGATGAGATACCTGGGAATGTACCTAACAATGGACATGAAAAATCTCTAGAAAGAGAATTATGAATCCCTGAGTAAAGAAATGCAGAAGACATTAACAAATGGAAGAACATACCATGCTTGTGGCTGGGAAAAATCAATATTGCTAAAATGTCCATATATCCTAAAGCAATCTTCAGGTTTAATCAGTCTCCACCAAAGCACCAACATTATATTTGAAGAACTTGAAAAAATAATATTTTGTTTCATATGGAATTAAAAAAAACCTGAATAGCCAGTACAATTTATAGAAATAAAAGCAAATCTGGAAGCATCACAATACCAGACTTGTGGTTATACTATAAGTCTCTAGTGATCAAAACAGCATGGTACTGGCACAAAAATAGAGACATAGATCTATGGAACAGAATAGAGACTCTAGAGATGAACCTAGCCACATATTGCTGTTTGATATTTGATAAATCTAACAACAGCATACAGTGGGGAAAATAATCCCTATTTAATAAATGGTGCTGGGAGAATAGGTTAGCCATATGTGGAAGACTGAAACTGGACCCATAACCCTCATCATTGACAAAAATTGACTCTCACTGGATAAAAAATTTAAATTTAAGACACAAAACAAACTTTCTAGAAGAAAAGTGTGGGGGAAATGCTGGACAATACTGGCCTGGGAGAAGATTTTATGAAGAAGACCCCCTGGCAATTACAGCAACATCAAAAATAAATATGATTTGATCAAGCCAAAAAGTTTATGCACAGCTAAGAGTACCCCAACCAAAGCAAAAAAACAAGATTCAGAATGAGAGTTTTGCATGTTATGAATCTGACAAAGTGCTGATAAGTAGAAACTACAGAGAACTCAAACTAATCAACAAGAAAAGAGCAAACAACCCCATTTATAAGTGGGCAAGAGATTTGAACAGAAACTTCTGTGAAGATGACAGATGAATGCCAACAAACACATGAAAAAATGCTTATCATCTTTAATCATCAGAGAAATGGAAATCAATATGACTCTGAGGTATCACCTAACTCCAGTGAGATTACCCCACATAACAAAATCCCAAATCTTTAGATGGTGGTGTGGATGTAGAGAGAAGGGAACATTACTACACTGCTGGTGGGATTGCAAATTAATACAACCTTTATGAAAAGAAATATGGAGAATTCTTTTTTTGTATTATTATTATTAAATCACAGCTGTGTACATCAATGTGATCATGGGGCACCATACACTGATTTTATAGACCATTTCACATATTTTCATCCTACTGGTTAACATAGCCTTCCTGGCATTTTCTTAGTTATTGTGTTAAGACATTTATATTCTACACTTACTGAGTTTCACATGTACCCTAGTAAGATGCACAGCAGGTGTAATCCCAACAATCACCCTCCCTCCATCCACCCTCTCTCTTCCTTTCTCCCTCCTCTCCCAAGAATTCTTAAAGAACTAAAAATCAACATTCCATTTGATCCTGTAATTCCATTACTAGGTATCTACCCAGAAGAACAAAAATCATTTTACCACAAAGACATTTGTACCACAATGTTTACTGCAGCTCAATTCACAATTGCCAAGTCATAGAAACAACCCAAATGCCCATCAACTTATGAATGGATTAACAAACTGTGGCATATGGAGTACTCCATACAATGGAGTACTATTCATCCATAAGAAAAGATGGAGACTACATCTTTTATGTTTACCTGGATGGAGTTGAAACACGTTCTTCTTTGTAAAGTAACTCAAGAATGAAAAATAAAATCCAATGTAATTCATACTAATATGAAATGAATATATAAGCAACTACATGCCTACATGAATGATAAAACACACATACAGTCTAGCAAGAGGGAGGGGCAACGAGGGAGAGGGGAGGTGGAAGGAAGGAGAAGGTAGCTAGAAGGAGGGAGGGTGATTGGTAAATGGGAGGGTGTTTACTACATCCCCCGTTGAAGTGCTCAACTACAACTTGAACTTTACCTTATATTGAAAACAATGTAATCTAAGTATTTGTACCTTATATTAATTTGAAATTTAAAAAATCAAACCCTTCATGTAAAATACAATATAAAAGGGATGTCCTCTACTAGGTGTATATCCAGACAACCAAAAATCACTTTATAACAAAGACATTTGCACAAGAATGTTTATTGCAGCCCAATTCATGATTGCCAAGTCATGGAAACAGCCCAAGTGCCCATCGACCCATAAATGGATTAACAAATTATGGTATATGTATACTGTGGGATATTATGTAGCCATAAAAAAGATGGAGACTTGGCCTCTTTTATGTTTATATGGATGGAGCTGAATCATATTCTTCTTAGTAAAGTATCTCAAGAATGGAAAAAAAAAATACTCAATGTACTCAGTACTATTATGAAATCAATATATAATCACCCACACTTTCATATGAAAGATAAAACACACTTATAGCCCAGAAAGAAGGAAAGAAGAGGAAGGGGAGGGGAGGGGAGGAGGTGAACTGGTGGAGGGAGGGTAATTGGTGCGACCTCACCTACTGTGCATATTGCAAGGGTACATGTCAAATATATTAATAGTAGAGTATAAATGTCTAAACATGTTCAACAAATAAGTGAGGTGAATGCTGTGTTAACCAGTTTGATGTAACCAAATTGTATATTAAATCAGCACATTGTACCCCATAAATGCAATAATGTACACAGTTATGATCTAATAAAAAAATAAAAAAATAAAAAATATAGAACATAAAACTTGTCACAGTTTAAAAAAATACAAAAAGATGAATGCTTCCCAACTTGTTTTATGAGGCCAGATTGCCCTTGTATTAAAACCAGAAAATAACATTTAAGAAGAGAAAACTTCAACCCACCACATACCACTAAAAAGGCTAAAAGATACTGGTCAAATCAAATGTTGGCAAAGAATGGATCAACCTAAACTCTTGTACAATCATGGTGGAAATACCACAAAGAAAATGATGCACCTACTTAGAAAAACGTTTTGTCAGTTTTCCACAAAATGCTAAGCATATATTTATTATTCAGTAATCCCCCACGTAGGCATGTAATCCAGAAGAAATTAAAGTATATTGTTCACCAAATTCTTATACAACACTAATGTGCTTAGAAGCATTATCTGTACCAGCGAAAAAGTGGAATAAGCCCAGGTGGTCATCAACAGAAAAATGAATAAACAAATTGTGGTATACAATACAATATTTTAAAAGTATTTTTAAAACAACATGCTCAACAAAAGAAGCCAAACAAAAGAGTAAATATTACATGATTCCAGAAAAACCAAATCTAGTCAATGGTAATAGAAACAGGGAGAGTAGTTACATGGATTAAAGAAATTACAGGGCAGAGCCACAAGGGAAATTTCTAAAGTGATGGAAATGATTCAAATCTTTATAGGTATTTAGGTTACATAGATGTATGCATTTCTCAAAATGGATCAGACTTTATGCCTGATATCTGCACATTTCAGTGTAAATGAATTATACCTCTATAAATATGGCTGGAAGCCAAAAAAGAATAACTTATGACAACTTATGTTCAATGCACAAATAAAATTTCCTAGTTAAGCTAATACTTTTCAGACAGGGAACAATATTCAGCCTTAAGCATATTATGAAAGATTTTGTGTGTGTGTGTGTTGGAAAAATTGAAGCAACTTCCAATAAGATTATTTTTTAAATTTTATCTTTTTGTTTCCCTTAAAGGGTTTTGTAAACTAATTTTATAGCAGGTTAAATTTGGAGCTTTACAAAAATCTTTTTCTTTTCTTTTTAGGATTTGATTACTCACCTAGTTATTTAAAATGCTTTGAAATCTAAAAAAAAATTCTCTATCTAAAACCTACTGATGTCAGTGCCTCTCTTACCAGTGGGCCTTAGTCTAACTCTCTCTTTATAAAAACACATTAAATCAAAAATTAAATGAATCTTATTTTTGCCACATTGTTTGAAACAAGTTTCAATCTCAGTAGTCTTATAATTTATTAGTCCCAGATCCCTAATTAATTTGTCATTAAATATAATTAAGAAACTGAAGCAATTCAATTTCAGAACCTGCATAAGTTTTAAAGAGTAATTAAAAAGGCTTCCTTAATTCCCTGGAAAGCAGAGAAAAATCAGGACCCATAGAAGCCTTCCCATTTTGGTATGCAGCATTTTTAAAAATTTGTCTCTTTATCTGCAAGTAAAAGCGACCAACATAGTAATAGAATTTTCTAAGTTTGCAATTTTACATAAAGGCATTTATCATGTTGGGAAAAGATATGATAAAAAGTATGTTTGTCATTATATTTTTATTGTAAATTTAATAGTCTGTGAAGGAAAATTTGAAAGTGTCAGAAAAGATGGAAAATAAAAATAGCCATAGTCTCATGATTCAAAAGCAATTGTAAGAGCCAGTGTATACACTATGTTACTCAGGTTAAACTCGAACTTCAAGGCTCAAGGAATACTCTTGCCTCACCTTCCCAAGTATCTGAGACTACTCTGCTTGGCTTGGGTTTTATTTAGATATTGACAACATAAAAAAGAGCACTTTCAATACATTTTAAGGCATAAAAATGCAATAAAAAAGAACACCTGTCCCTACCACCCATCATAATAAAGAGAATATTGCCTATATCTTTGAAGTCCTATATGCCATTCAGGGTGTCCAGCCTGCAGCTTGCAGGCAACATGTAGCTTATTTGAACCCTGTTTGGCTTATCCATGATGTCAGATATCACAAAAAGTATGCATGGACCTTTTTTTTTTTCTCATCATCTTACATCATTATTTATGTATTTAATGTGTGACCCAAGCCAACTCTTCTTCCAATGTGAGGCTGAAAAGAAAAAAGGTTGGACACACCTACTCCATGCCTCACTTCATCTGATAGGTAAGTAACCATTATCCTAAATTTAATAGGTATTTAAATTTACATGCTTTCCTTTATGGATTGACCACACATGTATTGCTGCAATCTTTCCACAGCATTCCTAACTTCTCTTACATATTTGCAACCTATTAGTTCCACTTTTACTACATTCTGGACACTTCATCTAAAATTTGCCTTCTGATTTTTCTCATTTTATTTTAAGCTATATGTAATATTCTGTTTAAACTATCCTCTGAGTCTCAAATTTTCATTATTTTACTTTTTATTTCTAGAATTTTTATTTGTTTCCTTCAAGTCTGTTTCTTTCTTCATTATTTTAAGGCCTCTCTAACTTCTCACATTTATAATTCTGTTTTATTTATTTAAATATATTAGCTTCTATTTTTTGCCTAGATTAAATACAATTAAATTCATGAATTCATCCTCAAAAAAGTGCTACATGCCTCATTGCTGAATATCACTATGGTCACTTTTGAAATATTCCCTTTGGGAAGCTATGCACCAATACCAGCAACTAGTTCACCCACCCTTCAAGGTAATTTTGGAACCATTTTTTCAAGAACGGCCATCAGAACTATCACCATATTACCCTTGATGTCCAGAATGTTATTAAAATGTCTTCCTTTCAATATTTCCTTTATCTTTGGGAAAACAAAAAAAAAAACTCACTGGGGACCAGATCAGGTGAATAGGGGGGGTGTTCCAACAAACAAGATATTTGTTTATTGGCTACAACCCTTTCACCGTCAGTGCCATGTGAGCTGGTGTATTGTCATGATAGAGGAAACATGAGATGTTGGCAAAAGCTCACGTCATTTTTATCTAACGTTTTCACACATTTTATCTAACGTTTTCACACAGCCTTTTGAGCACTTCCAGAGAGGAAACTTGGTTAACTCTTTGTCCAGTTGGTACAAATGCATAATGAACCAACCCTTTGATATCAAAAAAAGGTTAGCAATATTGTTTTGACTCTTGATTTTGGACTGACAAATTCTCCTTTTGGTCATGTAGAATTGAGTGACTGCCATAGTGCACTTTGACACTTTGTTTCAGTAGTATATTGGTACACTTGTGTTTCATCACCGGCGATAACATGGACCCAAACATCATCTTGCTTCTCCAGAAGTCTTGGCAAACTTTGACTCTCCTTTGCTTTTGTTCATCAGTGAAGTTACTTGAGGACCATTTTTGCACACACCTTTCTCATGCCAAGATTTTCAGTTAAGATTTTCCTGACTGTTTCTCTACCAATGTTTACTTGGTCTTCTCTGTTGTTTTTTTTTTTGTTTTGTTTTTTTTTAATTTATGATTTTATTGCTAAATCATAGCTGTGTACATTAGTGCAATCAAGGGGTACAATGTGCAGGATTCATATACAATCTGAAATATTCTCATCAAACTGCTCAACGTAACCTTCATGGCATTTTCTTAGTTACTGTATGTAGGCATTTGTATTCTGCATTTAGTAAATTTTGCCTGTACCCATTCTAAGATGCCCCGTAGATGTGGCCCTACCCTTTACCCTCCCTCCACCAAAACCTTCCCTCTCCCTTCCCCTTCCTTGGCCCTTTCCCCATAGTCTTATGCTATAGTTGGGTTATAGCCTTCCTGTGAAAGCTATAATTTAGCCTCATAGTAGAGCTGAGTACATTGGATACTTTTTCTTCCATTCCTGAGATACTTTGCTAAGAAGAATATGTTCCAGCTCCATCCATGTAAACATGA